>JAMPIV010008841.1:0-295000 GCA_024509875.1 Oreohelix idahoensis
TTTTTTATTTTTTTGTTTTATAATCCCCCCCCCCCCTACCACGGTGTGTTGACCACACCAATAAAACAGTTTATTTGGCCAGAGTCTGAGACTCAAAGGCAAAATACTTTCATCAAACGGTGGCGGAGATTCCTTAGTAATAAAGGTCTATGTAGTACTCAGACATCCCAGTGCAAGCCATGAAGTGCAGTTCCTTATTTGGGCTTTTTAGCACTTTCGGATTGAGACGATTAACAGATTTCAACATGCCTAACCATTCGAGAGTCTGAAAAATGCCTCCGAGTGTCGCAGCTCGTACTTTCAAGCGATGATGAGCAAATTGTTGTGAGATCCTCTGAATACCCTATGTATCACGATAATTTCACTATGGATGAGTATTCTCGTCGCCACAGATGACATTTGAAGAAGATCACATGTGAAGCTCTACCCCAAATCAGTATATTTTAATAGGTCTTAGTGGAAGCGGAACTTGCACTGTATTCCATAGGCAAACAAAATGTTTGTATTGGTGCAAAGAGTTGGGAATTCTTGGGGCACATCTGAATTTCTGGGTTACATGGACCCCTGATCCTAAGAACTTGGAAAAAAACTGCAGAGAGCACCTAGACCACAAAAAATAACACTGGGGGGACGTGCGATCATTTCGTGTTCGTTATGGCGGAGTTATATCAAGAGATACAGTCACTCTCTAAAAAATTTAAACCGCTTTAGTTGTGATCACTTCTGACTGATCTGACTTTCGCAAGGGACTTCCAGATAAAAAATTTATTTCGGACTTGCACAATGTGAACTAGCGTTCCTATAGAGTTTAAGGTAAAAAACTCACTAGCATGATGCCTATTCACTCAAACTGCCTGATTGACCACAGGCAGGACTTTGTCTTAATGAACTACCGATGACAAGTAATGATATGCGGACTCGGAGGGGGCTTTATTTTGTTGCAAAGATCATCTTCACCTGATGGGGATGCTATCTGTATGGTAGGACTTTTCTGGTCGAGACGGATCATCAGCCTCTCGTATTCTTATCTCAGGCTAAGCATGAAAACGCAAGATTGCTGAGGTGGTCTTTATTGCTTCAACCTTATCAGTTTAGTATCCAATATATCCCAGGCAAATTGAATGTCGGTGCAGATTTCCTCAGTCGGCACCCCTGTGATCAAAATTAGAGTAGTGGCAGACGTGAGGAGAGATTTTATCTATGTGTATCACTGGTTTTAGAACTTGCCGTAGGCATGTTTTCAAGTGGGGAGATGTGTCATAAAATTAACAAGTGATACAACGTAAAAATATCTCCAAAGGATAAAATGTAAGGATAAAAACCAATGCGTAAGCTGCTGGAATACATGATCGCCCGCGCCGCGGGTCATCAGGTGTTAGACTTGAAGGCAAAACGGAACGAGGATCAAAAGACAAAAATCTGACTGAACGCGTACTTGAACTAGCGAGGTTAATGGACGCAAATTGGTGGGGCAAGGAGGAAAAGTCACGTTTCCCAAGTTGACATAAAGTAAGGAACTCGACAGAAGGGACCTTGGATATGATACGCCACAGTCATTTATTGGACGCTTTTGCGATACCAAGCCTTTTATTTGAATTCAGCGGCTAAACGCAGATGCTTGAAATATTACAAAATTCAAAAAGTAACTTTTTCTTAATATTAATGTTAGGAATATAAAACTTAGCTGGCCGGATGGCCCATTCTGAGCAGTGAAATAATATGCTTTTAATTATACAGACGGATAGATAATAATGAAGATAATGACAAAAGACAGTGTTGTTCACATCAGCGAAAGACTGCATTGAATCTAACATGTCAGTATTTGCACAAAAATCGCGACCTTGAAGACTCAAGTGTCCAAATCTAGTTAGAATGAAAGAGAAGGGGAATTGGTGGAAGCTGTGGCTAAAAATAACTTTACAGACAAAAAAGTGTAGAGGGGAGGAATAGGTTGGTTCAAAAAAAAACAAGTACGTTTTTGTAAAAAAACGCAAGTAGAGACGGACGGACTAACAGATAAAAATCCATACTTGACTGAAGCATGACTGAATATGACTTTAGTGTAGGAAATTTGAATTTAAAAAAACCAAGGCATTGATTGGCCACAGACAATCATATTATCCGCGCTCAGACGAGCTTTTTTGCCATTCCTCAATAGTTGTCCAGTGATAGACACAGTAAATTTCAAGTGTGGTGATTTCCAAATGAAATAAATTGAAATAAGTTCAGGGACGCCATACTATAGCCAGCAGCTCAGCTGAGTTTTGCTAGCATTTCTGTGTTTTTTATTCATAATCTGGTAAGATTGAAATTATTTCTTTGCATATTTTGAATATTGTTTAATGTTTCGAGTGATTTGATACTGCCATATCGAAATCTAGCCTTACAAACAAGTAGGGATTTGCTCTAGACCCCCCGCCCTAGTTCAGGGTCTAGGGACAAACAATATACATAAACTCCAGCAAGGGTTAGGAAGGACAGATCAAGTGTTGAGAACAATGAAACATATTACCTATCCTATGTTAGGGCAGGAAACTAATAAATATATTTCAGAATCTGTAGTCTGGGAGGACCTATCTGATGTGAAACCACCATGGTAAAATGTGCTGTATGGTCAGAGAGATCTGACCTGTCTATATGGTGTTGTTGTTGTGTAGTGTTGTGTCCAGACATGGTTAGAGAATGGAATTTTGACACATAGCCAATACTTTGATTGCAGAGCTGTGAGTTTCAGTTGTCACCAAGGCGGTGTAAACTAAGTTGGTGATTTTACCAGAGTGGATCCGTGCAGTAACGTTGTGTCAGAGCAGACTATTATTGCCCCCAAGCACGGAGAGGTGGGGCCACCAGATCTCAGCACCAGAGCTACATCTTCCAAGTTGAGTGAGCCTCTGGTCTGCTGGAAATTCACCAACTCCATTTAGTTACTAACAATCCCATAAAACTCCTGCCATTTCTGGACAGGGTGTAGTCAATATAGACTGGAGTGATGAGGCCACCCCAACAGCACAACCATTAACTATCCTCCCAATTAGATGACTAGTATAAACATTAATAAAACTAAATAGTCTAGTACTTACATATGTACACTCTTGCATTTATTATGTAATATTCCATGCATTTCTTTCATAATTTCTAAATCTTTTATAAGTTCTGGTCAAAATAAAACTTGATCCAGAACAAAATAAAATGTAAAAAATTTCTATCAAAAATTTTACACACTTGAGTTAGTTCAGTGTATTATAACATTTGTTAATATTATTAGACTTAGTAAATATCTGTGTGTGTGTCTATAAACTATCACACCACATTACATATCATTACCCTAGACATTTAACGTAGCCACATTCATTAGAAGAAAAAAAAAAAAAGATACGTGTGAGGTCGTAGTGGTAGCGAGAAGGGCCTTCTGACAACTCTCAGTTACATTTTATCTCAGGAGCCTTCACAGCTGACCTCATGCATCACACGTAGTACCATCACCACCATACAATACCATCAAAACCACTACACTCACGGGCACGCACATACACGTGACGACAGTTAAACACACAGACGTGGGAAATCTATATCAATGGATATATTTATATTTTTAGAACGAGTTGACCAACGCACTGATTAGTTCAAGAGAGATTTTTATTATTATCATTAAAAAAAATCTTCTCACAACACCAAAGAAATACATCAAGGAGAAACATATACAAATAGTCATACAATTTAAGAAAAAAATGCTACAAGGATGATAGACCGTTAGAATCTTACTCTAGGTTTAACCCACAGCCCCGTTAAGAGAACAGATGATGGCCCAAAGAGTTATAGATACATAGGGTTGAGTCTAAGAGGTTTCTTTCTTTCTCGTAAATGTATGAACAGAGTTGGATAATCTGATTTAGCCTAAGAAAAAGAAACTCTAGCATTTGTAACAAATTCTGCAGATTTTAAAATTTAAAATAGCAAAAGGGTGACAATAATACACCGGTAAAATAACACTCTGGCCTGTGTACTCTCATTCATTCAGCCATGGCCTTGCTCACACATATATACTCACAACTTTGCTCGCTGCCTCTGGGAACATAATAATTCTAGGACCTTCGCACAGACCCGAAAAATGCAGTCATCGACCAAGAAACCCCCAGTTCCAAAAGACGTACTGAACTCTTTGTCTCAGGGAAACGATTCCTTGGGTGTTCTAATTTTTTCCGAATGTCTGATTAAGTCACATATAATTTGTCCAGGCACGAAAGTTAGCAGAGCACAATGTCATTAGCTTTGGATTCTAGGATTTAAGGAATGTCAGATCGGTGTCTTCTTTCAGGCAGGTACTATATATGGTCACCACAATACTATTCACAATCTCTGTCGGAATGTTAATGTTATTCTTGTAATATTCTCGCCGCCAGGCAGCATGTACATTTAAATTTGTGGAGCAATATGAACTGGCTCAAAAGCCCAATATATATTTCTAGTCTTTAGAAACCGTTAGTGGGATTGCTATTACTGTCTCTCTCTGATGGCATATGCACTGTCAGACCAGTGTTACTTGAAACAAAAAAACCCACGTGGTTAAAGATAGGAACTGTCTATGCTTCACACAAATATGTCTCTTTACTAAACGCTGGCAAGTTGGGTACCACCGTTACACTATATAAAAGAAAAGAACACATATCAAATAATTTACATATATGTACTCAATATAACTTACATTTTAAATAGCAAGCCGACCGCTTGACTTATAATTAAAACTTCCCGTAAAGTAAGTTATATAAAAATCAATCATCAGGAATTAGGAATATCTCCGTATTCCGTCAATATTCACTGATGTCGCATCTAGCATTATAAGTTAGTTATTAAAACAGTTTCGACTGAGTATTTAACAGTTAAATTAAACTCATTTCAGCTACTTGTTTAGTAAGCTAAAAATATAATTTATTTTGTATTTCCACTGCAACTCGTCGATTAAAGAAATAACAAACTATCAAAATATTCACTCTGCACACAGAACTAGTTTAAAATGAAATCGGCGATTTAACCCTCAATCACTTCACAAAATACTAGAGATCTATTATATATAATAATTACCTCAAACACAGAAGTACTAAGAACTTAAACCACTTCGACCAAACTAAAGGCCATCTCTATTAACAGAGATTATTTAGAAATCGAACGAAGGTTGTTCTAGTCTAACTGCAAAGTTACTGAGTGAAATGAAATAGTTTCAAACGTGGGTTAATATTTTAAACCAGACAAAGGATGAACTATCTCCCCCGCCCCGATCTCTCCCCCTTATCATAACAGCTACGTTTAACTTAGAGGCGTGTCGTAACTGCCACCTACTGACCGAGATGTACGCGTGTCAGCTTCAAATCCCAGACAGCCTGTCTGCGGTGCGGAACGATTTTTCACGCTACGCCAGGTTTTTCTAACGAAAAGCCTCATGCGTTTCTGCAAACTGTAGACAGCTGTCTCGTTCCTGCACTGTGAGGATGCCGGGTTTGACACCTACGCTAGTGTCAGGTGAAAAATGGTAGACCAAAAGTCTGCTCTTAGTCTGGGTATGAAACATAATCACACCTTTCGTCTACTGACATCTATGTAATAGAATCACTATCCCAATATGAGAAAAAACGCAAGGTAAAGTTTGAGAATACTGAGAAAATATTTTTCGCAACCGAGTGATGCGAAAAATACAGGAAAAACAAGTACGGAAAGATAATAAAATAAAAGGATTCGGGTGAGAGAATAGGAAGAAGATGTAGGCAATTTAATGATATAAAGACCTACGTGACACTCACTCGAGCAGCATCTAATTTGAGCAATCATACCCATATTGAAGTTAATAAGTATTAGAAAAACATAAAAATATGTTCTCAGGCACTCGTAATAAATAAAGAAGTAGAGCACTAGACAACAGAAAAACAACAGACGTGAGTGGCTTACCCAGGACTCGAACCCAGGATCTTCCGTGCAACAACCCTTCCTAGCTATGCAAGCGAATATTGAAGTTCCAGATGACCTTTTCTTAGCTCATGAACCACTTCCTCAATATTTTAAAAAATACCAACAACACGCCTGCGGCATTTATGCAAGTACCCACGGGACCATCTCACCGCCCTCACGGTTTGCTTTTGACATTTGTTCATAACTTTAAAAATAAAAGGGGGAAAAATGCAAGGTGCAAGGACTCAATTTATAAAAATAGTTCTTAATATTCTTACATATTTCAAATGTCACGTGATACGAATTTTTTACCGTTCTCGAACACGGTTGTAGTTTTGGGGTGTAAAAATAGGATATCACCTTGTCTTACACCAGTGGTGGTCCTGAAATCTTCTGACTTATGGTTTGCTGTCCTCACATAATTTCTGCAAGACTTGTAGAAGCTCTGTATAGCATGGATCCGAGGTGCTGGAATGTTCTTCCTTGCCAAACAGTCCCAAAGTTTGCTCCAGGGGACCCTGTCAAACGCCTTTTCCAGAACTATGAAACAAAGATGGATCTCACTTTTATACTCAAGGGCCTTTTCACTCAGCTGTCTAAGTGTGAAGATTAGGTCTGGAGTACTTCGGTTTGCTCGGACTGGACCTCATCCAATTGTGGCTCAGCTAGGCGTCGGAGTCTCTGCTCTAGGATTCTAGAGTAGATTTTACTAGGGACACGGAGAAGGGATATGCCTCTATGGTTTCCACATTGTCGATTGTCACTCTTTTTAAAAGTTTGTGTTATGATGGCAATCTCCCAATCCTTTGGTATGGTCTTGTTGCACCACGCTGCCTGTAGGACCCTTAAGAGTAATACTGATGCTCCCATGTACTTAACCATTTCTGGTGTTATACCATCATGCCCTGCTGCTTTGCCCATCTTGATTTTCTCCAGTGCTGCCTTTAGTTCTTCCATCTTTATGTCATCTTCATCACCATTGGTTTCCTCTTCTGTGCTAGTGGTTATCATTTCTGATGCTTGACCCTGCTCACCATCAAGGAGTTCTGAGAAATATTCTTTCCATCTTTCCATTACTTCCTTCGGGGCAGTAAGCAATTTGCCTTGCTTGTCCTTTATAAATTTCAGAGGGCATTGTTTTCCCCTCCTCATGTTCTTAAGGGTCTTATAGAACAATTTATGGTTTTCTTGCGCATCTGTTTCTAGCTTTTCTCCAAATTCTTCCCAGGACTTCTGCTTTGCTGCTAGCACCTTGTTCTTTGCTTCTGTTCTGAGTATCACATATTCTCTATATTTCTCTATTTGTACTGCTGTGTTTATAGCTCCTAAGTATTGTTTCAAGCCATTTTCTTCTCTCTTATTTTCTCTTTGACTTCCTCTGTCCACCAAGGTGTCCTCTTTCTCTTGTTCCCAAGTCGGACTTCACCACATGCTTCTGAAGCAGCTGTCTTTATGATGTCCTTGAATTTAAGGCAGAGGGTTTCCAAGTCATCAGGTTGTTCTTCTGTGTTTCTCACCGCTGTAGCAATAAGCCCCTAATATCTGGTCTTAATTTCTGGCTCTCTCAGCTTGTAGGTCTTAATGCTCATTTCTCCCGTTTGTTTACTTGGTTTCTTGCGTGATGTTGAGCAGTTCCTAGGCCGAGAAACTCTTTCAGTTGTTCTTTTGATTGTAAGCAGGTATTGATCACTTCCAATCTCTGGCCCCCTCCAGATTCTAGCATCCCGGATACATTTGAATGAGCTCCTCCTAACAATGGCATAGTCGATCACTGACTTCTCATTCTTTGTTGGTTCACATCTAGTGTATGCATGAGCATGGTGATTTCCAACTCTGGCATTGAAATCTCCGAGCATGATAATTTCATCAAGGCAGTCATCCACTGTCCTTTGAAGCAACTCGAAGAATTCCTCCTTGACCTCTGCTCTCTCATCCTTATTTGGCCCATACACTATGACCGGTTGACTATAGTTTCTCCTTCTTTTAGTTTTACAACCATAATGCGCACCGAGACAAAGTTCCATCCCTTGATACTATCTTTTTGTTTTTGGCCACAATGCAACTGTGGTAAAGTGGGATGTTATAAATATTTATAGGGACTTAGTGTACTGACTGAGATCAGCTGTGAAGGTATCTGTATCTAATAGGTGTGGTGTATTACAGATGACCTTACTTTGCTACCACATTTATACCTCAGACAGACTTATTCTGGAATATTGTGATGACTACGTTGAATGTCTAGGGTTATGATAATGATGAAGTGTATGTCACAACAACAACAGACAGATAAACATTTTAATTTAATCCACAATACTTTAAAACACTGTGACACTCACATACATAGAACACTCTATAAGACTATCTTAAATGAGTCAAGTGTAACTTTTAAAAATATGTATTAATTCCTGTCAATAATAGATATCCTGATTCAACTACAAAGTGAACCAGGAATCACAATCAAATGTAATTACAAGTTGTATGTACACAATTTATAGATATGATCTTTGTATTGACATATATTATTATTATTACAATATGTGTGTAAGTTGTGATGTAGTACTATGAGGTAATACTGGCTTGTCAAGCTAAGTTGTTGTTTGTCATCATGACTTCAGGTGTTTGTTTCTGGTGGAAATAATATTGGTAAGGTTCACAGTGTCTTTTGATTTGAAACAAATAAATGTCCCTCTTGAATTAAGGTAAAGTCACGTTTAAAGGGGGGTTATACACAAGATTGAGCTGCTCTGGCCACACACTCTTAACTTCTGTGTGAGCGGCAGGAAACAGTCTCCACTGCTCGCTTGCGTCACCGTTTCCTTGAGAAACAACCCTGGTTGATATCTGGACCAAGGAGTATGCTACCAGCCTCTGGATTCAGCAAAACTCAGACCAGGTGCTGCTTCAATACGTTAGGACCACGGTCCCTGAAACAAGAAGGTTGTACCTCCTACTTCAGAACTAATTTATAATCTATTTCCACACTGAAGCACAATACATAACAAACACCGAGTTCAGCGCGGTAGGCCAACTGTTAGCTTCTCATGTAACACATTCACCAGTATTCCTCTCCCTAATGGTTACAACGCCTCTGCAATTTCAGCATTATTTCCTTATATTCAATAAGATAGGTGTCATAGTACTATTTGGCAATCCCATATAGGCCTATGCAGTTATACTCCTCTCCGACAAATTTTGTTCCTGGTGGAGCAATATCTAGGCTTTTCCTCATGGTTGCTACTGAACTACTCACAGACAGACATAATTTATCAATTCACATTCAATTTTTCATCTAAAAGATATCAAATATGTCAAGCTTACAACAATTCATGAAATATTAAACAAATACGTTGACTGGCAATGAATTATGGCACAATTCCGATCTGCCTCTGTCCCAGGCTTTCATTAGAAAAATATGAGCTGGATCTCAACGCACTTGCTTCTCAGTAAGTTTATTTTCAAAATGTGGCACTGAACAGACGCTCCTAATTGACTATATCAAATGGTCTAGCCAATAAGACCATGTTTACAAAAGTATTTGAAAAAAGTACCCTTCCTACCGTTTCCCGTAACAACCAAAATTAGTATTTGCAATCGACTAATCATGTTTAGGCTTACATATTCTTCCAGCCAATCAAATCGGATTTAACTTGTTGGCCTATTTCCTGTAAAATAGTGGTTTTAAAACATGCCACTGAGCAATTATGATCTGGTGGTGTCAGACAGCCTCACTATTTTATTTTGGCTATAATTTGTTAATTCCTAGACTATTTGCGTAAGACTTAACATATTCTTTGTCAGCAAGTCCTAAGGAACCCAAATATATAAATTTAATGGAGCTAAGTGGCTGCGTTCACAATATGTATTTTCTTCTACCACCCGTTCACTTCGATACGATGGGGTGTCTTCTGTACTGTCAGGATTTCAGACGTAAAACAGTAGAATGTCATGTTTCCTAATAAGCATTAAACATGTTTTTTAAAACCTAACCGTGTATTGGTAGTGTTTTTTTGTCACTGTTTATTTGAAAAAAAAGTTAGTGCTTCATGCCTTTCGCTTGGGGGTGGCATTAATTGTATATCGCGAGACGGCGTGTTAGTATTGAATGCGTTCCTCCTTCTCTCTCTCTCTCTCTCTTCTAAGTTCGTCTGTCTTTTCATTACGCAGTGTATAAAATGAAATTAATGGAATATTAATCCAGGTCATTAAGCAGTGTGCGTATCTCAAGGTTTTCTAAGAAACACAGTACCGGTTTTATTTTTTTGAAACGCGTGTATGCTGCTGTAGGCTTTACTATCAAACGTGAAAGCGTTACAATTATGCAGACGGAGCATAAAAAGGGGTTTTTTTTGTAAGCCATTGTGACAGCACTGGTCTTTTACCATTCTTCTTTCCTTTTATTGAATTAATTCGTTAGGCTTTACATTTACTTTTTAATTTAGATATGTGGATTTAGAATGTTTCACGGCAAATTCTCCCCACTTAAAACAGACGTTATATGTCAGTCTATAATTCTATATACACACAGAGCAATTTAATATTATTCCTGGTGATTTCTTTGATTTTCATCGCACGGATGGCGGCTTAGAAAATCTGCATCAACGTTTCTCTGATTTTATTTTGATCATGGATTAATGCAGGTGGGTCAATTCAAAGTAAGCACTACTGACGAAGGTTGCCTCAGACCTCTGCAATCCAAGAATCCATTTCAGTTATATTACTGAACAGCGGCAAGTGTTACTGCTTGTCTTATTGCTGCTCAGCAATCAGTATTCACCATTTCTCTTCTCTGAGTCTGCTCAACGACATGTCCCGAAAATATTAGATGTTTCTCAATTTGTACGTTATGAGTATAAGATGTGTGGCTTATCTCCATCCAGGGTCCGAACACTACTTCCCCTTGGACGGTGTAGGGTCGGGTGACTACCAATGTCACCAGTGCCCTTTTAAGGCTAAGTTAATAGCCATATTGTGAAGCGCTGTGAGCATTTTCCGAATTGCTCACTCGTCCACTGCCCACTGTTCTTCTGTTAACAATTTGTTTCGGTTTTAACTTAGGCGGATCATCTTCAATGTCAGCCACCTCCCTAAATGCGGCTTCAAACTGTTCCTGGGTTGACTGGCCTGAGTTTCTATTTTCTCTGGATGCCCTTCTCAGACTTGCGAATCTAATTATTTTTGGTGAACACTGTTGGGGAAAGGTGGGTACCTATCCTCTATGTCAACCTTATTATTTTTATTTTCCTTGTTATTGTTAGGCCCATATGTTTCAGAATGCTTGGCTGGCATCTGGTTATGATTTTCCCAACTTGGGGTCTGTACCTTGCTACATTTTTCACAGGCCCCCACAAATTGTGCAATATCAGCAGCCACTTGGGGCCAGTAGAATTTTTCCGATGTCCTTTGACGGGTGGTCCCATTTCTCTGGTGTCCACCGTCTGGTACAACATGAGCTTGTGCCATCACTTTTTCCCTGTAGGGGGTTGGTAATACCAATTGTCCCTGTTCTTTGGATCCTGCTCTAGCTTTCCTGAAGAGCAGTCCTTCCTTCAAATAAAATTGTCCTTTCTTAGGGTGTGCATGGCTTGTTGGCAATTTACCAAAGCAAGGTTTTAATGTTTTATCTTTTGCCTGGGCCTTTCTCATCTGCTTATGAGAATAAACTAGTGGTGGTTCCTCCTCCGTTCCACTAGGGGTCGACCTGACCTGAAGCGTGGCCATTACCACAGGTTTTACAGGGCTTCCTAGAAAAACATATTTGCTACCTAACACCAGCGGGTAATTAGGATCGTCACACACGGCTGCTCTAATCACTCCTTCCACGTACCTTGTCTCTACATTGATCTCGGCTACGGGAAGTGTCATGGTGGATATTCCCTTTACGGCCCCTTGTATCTCCACTTTCTCTGTGGTATACTGTTCAGGGTGCACTAGGGTTGCACTCACAACTGAGTCATATTCTAAACCTGAATCGTAAAGGCACCTAACCTTGACACCATTACATGTCACTTCTTCACAGATGGGGGGATGTTGAAGATTTATATGATTCTCTGTCAGTTTCTTCTTCCCCTTGTCCCCTGTTATCATGCATACCGCGTGATATGGAGGAACTTTCCTACCACATTCACTAGTATTATGATTATGCATCCTGCATATTTGACAATATTTTCCTTCCTGTCTGAAGGGTTTATTGTTATCATATTTCCTTTCATTGAATTGTGGGATTTTATTTTTATTATCATAACGTGGCCTATCAAACTGGTGCTTACCTTTGTTTTGATCTCTATGATCAAATTCATTAAAGTTTTGTGGTGCCTGATAATTGTCTACCTGCCTCTTCTTATTACCTGTTACCTCTGCTTGAGCTGCTTGATATCTTTCAGCAACATTTAGTAACTCACCCAGCCTCTCTGCACCTTGTTCCATGAGAAACTTTCTCAGGTCTGGAGCCATGGGCTCTCTTAGTTGTTCTATAAGGATCATTTCCTTAAGATCTTGGGTTTTCCCCAGAGAAGTCCATTTCTCCAAGTATGTCTCTAACCGTGCAGAGAACTGGTGATAGGTTTCACCTGACAGTAGTTTAGCATTCCTAAATTTTTCCTATAAAATTCACCATTCTTTTCATATCTTAACAAAAGAGCCTGCTTTAGCATGTCATAATTTTCTTGATCATCTCTGCTCAGTTTGGCAAAAACTTCATAAGCCGAACCACGAAGCCCTTGAGATCACTTTAATCTCCACCTTTCTCCCTCTAACCCATACGTGGTAGCTAACAGTTCATATCTATTTAGATAGCTCTCGATATCATCTTCTTTCTCAACAAAATGATCTAAACGAAAGTTCATAGCTGAGGTTGAGGCTCCCTGACTAGCATGGGCATCAGAGGTAAAGGGACTGGCACCATTTTCAGGAGCATGGCCTTGAAATTCCAACTCCCTAAGTCGTAACTCATGTTCCCTTTGTAATCTTTTCTCCTCCTTTTCTGCTTCCCTCTCGGCAGCCTGTCTCCTTTCTTCTCTTTCTGTAGCTTGTCTCCTTTCTTCTGCTTCCTTTTCTGCAGCCAATCCCTTTTCTTCTGCTTCTCTTTCTGTAGCCAATCTCTTTTCTTCTCTTTCTGCCTTTTGTTCTTCTAATTGGAGCCTTTTACTCTCCCTATCTGCCTCCAATGCCTTAGCCCCAGCCTCAGTCTGCAACCTCTTAATTTCCTTTTCCGCCTCTATTCTCTTATCTTCGGCCAATCTATCAGATTCTAATTTTCTTTCAGCCTCTTTTTCTAATCTTTTTTCTTCACGTTCAATAAATTTGTCACATTCAGTAGTGACATAAGCAATCATAACTTGCCCGTCCATTCCTAACTCTTTAGCAGCCTGCACAGCAGCAGATCGAAATTTTGCTAGGTCCGCCATTTTCTAACAGCCAAATGTATACAATATTTAACTTAAACAAGTCAATCTAGAATTAATTATCTAAGGACAACCACAGGCACTGAGAGCTCAACCTTATTTTTCGACCCAAGAATAACTTTTTAATTTTTATAATTTCCCGAAGTGAATTACTCCCACTATATATGCTAGGGGAAGGTTCAAAATCCCGGGAGCGAGACCCCAATATATGTGGTAAAGTGGGATGTTATAAATATTTATAGGGGACTTAGTGTACTGACTGAGATCAGCTGTGAAGGTATCTGTATCTAATAGGTGTGGTGTATTACAGATGACCTTACTTTGCTACCACATTTATACCTCAGTCAGACTTATTCTGGAATATTGTGATGACTACGTTGAATGTCTAGGGTTATGATAATGATGAAGTGTATGTCACAACAACAACAGACAGATAAACACTTTAATTTAATCCACAATACTTTAAAACACTGTGACACTCACATACATAGAACACTCTATAAGACTATCTTAAATGAGTCAAGTGTAACTTTTAAAAATATGTATTAATTCCTGTCAATAATAGATATCCTGATTCAACTACAAAGTGAACCAGGAATCACAATCAAATGTAATTACAAGTTGTATGTACACAATTTATAGATATGATCTTTGTATTGACATATATTATTATTATTACAATATGTGTGTAAGTTGTGATGTAGTACTATGAGGTAATACTGGCTTGTCAAGCTAAGTTGTTGTTTGTCATCATGACTTCAGGTGTTTGTTTCTGGTGGAAATAATATTGGTAAGGTTCACAGTGTCTTTTGATTTGAAACAAATAAATGTCCCTCTTGAATTAAGGTAAAGTCACTTTTAAAGGGGGTTATACACAAGATTGAGCTGCTCTGGCCACACACTCTTAACTTCTGTGTCTTCTTCTTCTTCTTCGTTCGTCCTGAAAAGGACGGTGGTTGCGTTGTGTCTGTTTGCGCCTAAGCTGTGATATCTGCACCTTTCGGTCGACACATCCGACTTCTGCACGGCATTTTTTAAGGACCGGGTTTGCCTTCCCATTTCGATCCATGCTCGCTCAGCCAGCCTGCACTGCTGCAGACTGTTTCCAGGACCACCAAGTGGAGGTGGAGCACGGTCTTGACCAGCTCTGGTTCGCTGGTCCTGACGCAGGCAGTCAAGCTATGAGTCGCTGACTGCATTCACTATTGCTGCATCTTGGGGTCCCTAACTTCTGTGTGAGCAGCAGGAAACAGTCTCCACTGCTCGCTTGCGTCACCGTTTCCTTGAGAAACAACCCTGGTTGATATCTGGACCAAGGAGTATGCTACCAGCCTCTGGATTCAGCAAAACTCAGACCAGGTGCTGCTTCAATACGTTAGGACCACGGTCCCTGAAACAAGAAGGTTGTACCTCCTACTTCAGAACTAATTTATAATCTATTTCCACACTGAAGCACAATACATAACAAACACCGAGTTCAGTGCGGTAGGCCAACTGTTAGCTTCTCATGTAACACATTCACCAGTATTCCTCTCCCTAATGGTTACAACGCCTCTGCAATTTCAGCATTATTTCCTTATATTCAATAAGATAGGTGTCATAGTACTATTTGGCAATCCCATATAGGCCTATGCAGTTATACTCCTCTCCGACAAATTTTGTTCCTGGTGGAGCAATATCTAGGCTTTTCCTCATGGTTGCTACTGAACTACTCACAGACAGACATAATTTATCAATTCACATTCAATTTTTCATCTAAAAGATATCAAATATGTCAAGCTTACCACAATTCATGAAATATTAAACAAATACGTTGACTGGCAATGAATTATGGCACAATTCCGATCTGCCTCTGTTCCAGGCTTTCATTAGAAAAATATGAGCTGGATCTCAACGCACTTGCTTCTCAGTAAATTTATTTTCAAAATGTGGCACTGAACAGACGCTCCTAATTGACTATATCAAATGGTCTAGCCAATAAGACCATGTTTACAAAAGTATTTGAAAAAAAGTACCCTTCCTACCGTTTCCCGTAACAACCAAAATTAGTATTTGCAATCGACTAATCATGTTTAGGCTTACATATTCTTCCAGCCAATCAAATCGGATTTAACTTGGCCTATTTCCTGTAAAATAGTGGTTTTAAAACATGCCACTGAGCAATTATGATCTGGTGGTGTCAGACAGCCTCACTATTTTATTTTGGCTATAATTTGTTAATTCCTAGACTATTTGCGTAAGACTTAACATATTCTTTGTCAGCAAGTCCTAAGGAACCCAAATATATAAATTTAATGGAGCTAAGTGGCTGCGTTCACAATATGTATTTTCTTCTACCACCCGT
Organism: Oreohelix idahoensis; assembly: GCA_024509875.1. Classification (NCBI taxonomy): domain Eukaryota; kingdom Metazoa; phylum Mollusca; class Gastropoda; order Stylommatophora; family Oreohelicidae; genus Oreohelix; species Oreohelix idahoensis. Next base: position 15,682 of record JAMPIV010008841.1, read on the forward strand.
TCACTTCGATACGATGGGGTGTCTTCTGTACTGTCAGGATTTCAGACGTAAAACAGTAGAATGTCATGTTTCCTAATAAGCATTAAACATGTTTTTTAAAACCTAACCGTGTATTGGTAGTGTTTTTTGTCACTGTTTATTTGAAAAAAAAGTTAGTGCTTCATGCCTTTCGCTTGGGGGTGGCATTAATTGTATATCGCGAGACGGCGTGTTAGTATTGAATGCGTTCCTCCTTCTCTCTCTCTCTCTCTCTTCTAAGTTCGTCTGTCTTTTCATTACGCAGTGTATAAAATGAAATTAATGGAATATTAATCCAGGTCATTAAGCAGTGTGCGTATCTCAAGGTTTTCTAAGAAACACAGTACCGGTTTTATTTTTTTGAAACGCGTGTATGCTGCTGTAGGCTTTACTATCAAACGTGAAAGCGTTACAATTATGCAGACGGAGCATAAAAAGGGGTTTTTTTGTAAGCCATTGTGACAGCACTGGTCTTTTACCATTCTTCTTTCCTTTTATTAAATTAATTCGTTAGGCTTTACATTTACGTTTTAATTTAGATATGTGGATTTAGAATGTTTCACGACAGCAACCCATGCCCCCTTTAGCTCTTTCAGATGGGTACACCACTTTAGAGCAGCGTATCGCCATCGAGATCCATGACTCCTTGTCCCTTTTTCTTCATTTCCGTTATAGCCAGGATTTCTAGTTTTGCTTTCCTCATCTCTTCCACCAGCTCCACTTCTTTCCCATTTATATTTCTTGTGTTCTACGTTCCATAAGTCGTAGTCCGTAGTCCGTTCCAGTTCGTCGCCTTTAGAACCAGTCCGGTTTTCTCTCTTGTAGTTTGCGTAATCATGATTTAAAGCAAACAGGTGATTGGCCTGTTGTGCCTTTGCATGGTGGAGGGGCTGCCTCCTTACGGCCTCCATGCAGGCCGCCCTCCTCCTTTTTCAGCTGGGCTTGGTACCGGCCTAGGCGGAGTTGAAAGGAATGAAATGGAAGAAATAGTACCGTCATCAGAGCATGCATAAGGAAAAACGTATCACAAGTCACTCCCGTCATTTTTGGCGTATGTGTGTGTTTCGTACATTTAAGTTCAGAGACACCTTATACCAAGTTTCTCAAGTTTTCCTCGTTGTCTCTGTTCTGCATTAAGATTATTGAGAACTGTTATGTCAAAAATTTTCACCCACTTCAGAAAACACTTCACGTGTCATAGGCAGGAAATTTTTTTTTAAATACCATAAGTAAATGGATAATAGAATTTTCTTCATTACGAGCCGCGGCAAATTACAGAATGAGCTAAATAGACATGGCATCCCTCATTTAAGCGCAGTGTTAAAGTGCCCTATTGCATAACATCGTGAACGAACGAACGAACGAACTTTACTTTACTTTCAAAGGGTTGAGAATGTGGCACGCTGGCCCGTCTGACATTCTGCCCTTCCTTTCTCGCACCTTTCGTATTGAATTTATTTTTTCTCACATGCATTTTACATATCAATTTCAAGGAAATCAACGTCGTAAAGTAAAATAAAATAGCGCACTCATATTAACATTAACTACTTATAAGCATGACATAAAGTATGTCGAAAAGTACAAACATCGTCATTAGAACCCATAGTTGATATTATAAGAAAAGATTGGAAATAGGCCACAGATACGTTGGAGCATTCTGTAATTGGATTTTGTGAATGAATTTGACTTTGTTGAAAAGAAAGCGCTTTCTTGGAGGTAATATGTTAAGATATTAATATGAGTCTAAACACTGTGTGTGGAGTTTGTCTTAAACTAGGCGCACTGCACGTTTTTGTAATGAATAGTCTCTTAGTGTTGGACATGGAGCAGCCATCATAGATTGTGGAGCTAGAATTTAGATATGTTTCTATTTGGGATATATAGAACATTTTCCATGCCTCCTCATCTAGGAAATTTATGCTCTTAGCTAACTGGTAAACTTTCTGTGCCATTTGCTTGGTCAGTGCTTGTACATGGAGTTCCAACTTCAATATTGGTCAATTATGAGTGCCAGTGTTTTATTTTTATTAACATTTTCAATTAGTGAGGTACCAATGTGGAGCTGAAGTGTTGTTTTGTAATTTTTGTCTAGTTGATATTTTCATACATTGTGTTTTAATAATATTTATTTGCATGCAATTTTCGTTGCTCCACTTAATAAGATTGTATTAGATCACACACTTTCTTTGAATTTAACTGAGTAGAAATATAACAAAAAATGGTTCACATACTTTCTCGAGAGAGAGAGAGACAGAGTGAGAGAGACAGGGAGAGACAGGGAGAGACAGAGATAGACAGAAAGAGAGGTTCAGAGGGCCAGGGATACTCGTAGTATCATTTTGTGCGTAACAAAGTCTAATTTTTTGGAAATGTAACGTATATTAGTTCATGTTCTTTCTTCGAATCTAACTGGGTAGAAATGTAACAAATATTATTTCTTATACTTTCTAGAAATCTAACTGGGTAGAAATGTAAAGAATATAAGTTCATATACTTTCTCGAAATCTAACTGGGTATAAATCTAACAAATATTAGTTCAAATACTTTCTCGGAATCTTAATGGGTAGAAATATAACAAATATTAGATGACATACTTTCTTGGAAGCTAACTTAAAATAATGATAACAAATATCAGTTCACATACGAGTACTTTCTCGGAATTTAATTGGGCAGAAATGAAACTAATATTAGTTAATATACTTTCTCGAAATCTAACTGGGTAGAAATGTAATAACGATTAGTTACATACTTTCTCGGAATCTAACATGGTAGAAATGTAACAAATATTAGTTCACATACTTTCTTAGAATCTAACCTCATAGAAATATAACACAAATTAGTTCACATACTGTTTCGGAATCTAACGTGGTAGAACTATAACAAATGTTAGTTCACATACTTTCTTGGGATTTAACCTGGTAGAAATATAAAAAATATTAGTTAAAATACTTTCTCAGAATCTATCCTGGTAGAAATATAACAAATATTAATTCACATACTTTCTCAGAATCTATCCTGATAGAAATACATAATAAATATTAGTTCACATACTTTCTTGGGAAATAACCTGGTAAAATGATAACAAATATTAGTTCACATACTTTCTCGGGATATTCTTCTTCTTCTTCTTCTTCGTTCGTCCTGAAAAGGACGGTGGTTGCGTTGTGTCTGTTTACGCCTAAGCTGTGATATCTGCACCTTTCGGTCGACACATCCGACTTCTGCACGGCATTTTTTAGGACCGGGTTTGCCTTCCCATTTCGATCCACACTCGCTCAGCCAGACTGCACAGCTGCAGACTGTTTCCAGGACCACCACGTGGAGGTGGAGTGCGGTCTTGACCAGCTCTGGTTCGCTGGTCCTGACGCAGGCAGTCAAGCTATGAGTCGCTGACTGCGGTCTCTATTGCTGCGTCTTGAGGATATAACATGGTGGAATTATAACAAATATTAGTTCACATACTTTTTCGGAATCTAACCTGGTAGGTATATCACAGATATTAGTTCACATAATTTCTAAGAAACTAACTGGATAGAAATATAACTAATATTAGTTCATATACTTTCTCAGAATCTAACCTGGTAAAAGTATAGCAAATATTAGTTCACGAACTTTTTCGGGACATAACCTGGTAGAAAAATAACAAATATTAGTTCACATGCTTTCTCAGAATCTATCCTGGTAGAAATATAACACATATTAGTTCACATACTTTTTCGGAATCCATCCTGGTAGATATATCACAGATATTAGTTCATATAATTTCTAAGTATCTAACCGCGTCTGTGGCCTAATGGATATGAACGCAGTTTCATAATCCAGATATACCAGGTTCGAAACCTGCTGCAGGCGGTTTGGTAGCAGATCGCTTTGTGTGGATTTTTAACAATGGTATAAGCGCCGTACCGTTCAGAAAGCAATGGCAAACTACTGAATGAAAAAAATTGCCTAGAAAAATCACAAACAGCCAATAAAAGCTGGGGTTGATTGCCACGTCCTGTAAAGGATAAGCAACTAACTTTTTTATCTAACCGTGTAGAAATATAACGAATATTAGTTCATATACTTTCTCAGAATCTAATCTGCCTGAAATATAATAAATATTAGTTCACATACTTTCTCATAATCTAACCTCGTAGAAATATAATACATATTAGTTCACATACTGTCTCGGAATCTAACCTGGCAGATATATCACATATATTAGTTCACATATTTTGTCTGATTCTAACAGGGTAGAAATGTAACAAAATATTAGTTCACATACTTTCTCGGAATCTAACTGGGTAGAGATGTAAAGAATATTAGTTCACATACTTTCTCGAAATCTAACTGGGTAGAGATGTTACAAATATTAGTTCACATATTTTGTCTGATTTTAACAGGATAGAAATGTAACAAATATTAGTTCACATACATTCTCGGAATCTAGGATCCCGTTACACGCCGATTGAGGCATGTTGGGAATATGGTGTAAGGCCCATATTTTCTTGACCATCGGCACACTAGGAGTGATGTGGTCAGCATCACGCCGGCTGCCCTAACCTTCCCAGAGTTGCTCTGGTACGCAATTCATGAGGCTGGGTCAGCCCTGGAGACGTTTCTGGTGTAACAAATCCCCCCTCAACTGGGGATCGAACCATGGACCACCGAGCTAGGAAGCCAGTGCACTAACGACAGCGCTACCTCGGCTCCTTTCTCGTAATCTAACTGGGTAGAAATGTTACAAAATATTAGTTCACATACTTTCTCGGAATCTAACCTGGTAGAAATGTAACACATAATAGTTCACAAAATTTCTCAAAATCTAACAGGGTAGAAATGTAACAAAATATTCGTTCACGTACTTTTTCGTAACCTCAGTCTGTAAATTATCAGAAGGCTTGAAACAGTTATTAGAATACAGTGAATAAAGATCATTACCGTTGACATATTCTACAACAAATGTTGGCGGCTTGATAATTTACTGTCAATATGCAGTTTCTCGCGATTTCGTTTCCTCCAGAAATTTACTAATAATAATCATTATCTTTCGTCCATTATTCACTATATTTATATAATCAGACCAAACAGTCTTTTATATTTGGACATGCGCCCGAGTATAACCGACGGGCCCTGTGTCTAGGTTGAACAGGACGCTTCTTGCCAAAACGAGGCAACATTTTTTTAAAATCACTCAATATGGAGCATGGAACCACCAGTGCAACTGGTCACCAAAGCTTTCATGTGCGGATGACCAGTTCCTTTCCTCGCTGTCTTTGCCTTCCCTAACTCAAAAGCAGAGTCACGCACCCCTAGACATTTGGGCAGACTGGAACGTAGCACAATCATGTTATGAACTTAGTACTTTGTTCGCTCTAACCAGTGTGCCAGTCGGATTACCCCGTGGTGTTTGTGTGTGTTTCTGCTGTTTTATTTGTATTTAAAAAACCCATTTTGTACTAGAGAGCCGTGCATTATGAATTATGATCGGATTCTAACTAGTTATACTGTCCACTGGAGCTATAGCATGCAATGCACTGTTTCCATTGTGTAAATTGAAGGCTTTAACATATGGTCACACTTCAGGTTCTGTGTACTAAAACTTATTATTCGACTCCGTGTATTATTGTGTTTACTCTTATCTTTTATTATATCACATGCAACTCAAGTAAGATCACCATCAACATCATAATTATCATTTTCACCATGATCATCATCATTATCATCATCGTCATCATCAACATCATTTTCCGGTTAGCCATTTTCCGTACTGAAAACTGGACTACCATTGCAGCTGTTTCCTTAGCAAGAAGCTTACATCAAGCAATCACGTGCTCTTTAAGTGGTGGTTTCTGTAACTATCTCTTTTACGTGATGAGGTTGCCAACCTCATGCACAACCGCATGTTAGTCGAATTGTACGACATGCCTAAGACAGGAGTAATTCTATTCTTCCTTTGTATCATCAGAGACAACCCCCGAACAACACGGAAAGAAAATAACTGATTTAATATTTAGCTGTATCAAAGTCTTTTTGCTTACTGAATTTTACTGGGTAGTAACAACTTTCTTCGGGTATGTTATGAGAAGAAGAAAGCTGGATTATAACGTGACAACAGGAAAGAATAAAGGACAGACATTTAGAGGATGTCAAAGAGAGATGATACTGGGCAGTCTGACGTCATGACGTTGAACGAAGTCAATAACAGATTTGATAAATAGTACTGGAGTTATAAAGCTGTGGACAGAGTTGATCGCCTACGTTGCCAGGCATGATACTTGAAGAAGAAGAAGAAGAAGAAGTAGAAGATGAAGGAGAGCAAGAAGTAATGACTAGCAAGATCTTTATTATACCAAGGAAGCTGTAACTGTTGATGTCGTCTTCATGGGGAATTCCAACTTGTCATCTGTTAAAGCTTGAGCAACGTGTTAACCATCGTATGGGGTGTCTACAACCAGCTGGTCTTAACACCCTACACACCTTTGTCTGAGGTCACCCTTTACACTCCTGTTCTATTTTGACCCTGCCCACTTTTATTCAATTTTTCTATTTCTCCGTCGCCCATAAATTAATTTTTTTTTTTTAAAATATGTCTTGATTTTTAATTAAATATTTATTTATCTCCAACTCATTCTGTCCTTTTCTATCTCCAATCGTCATTATTATTACGTTTGGGTAGTTTCTTGTTCAGTTTCGTTTTTTCAGCTTCTTAGTATGTACTGTTTACATTCGAAAATGGCAGTCATTTCCTTCTCTGATGATGCACTCTCTCTTCTGCAGGCGTGCTAGGTCTTAGCTGCCTTTAGGGAAGTACCCTAGTTTTATTTTTATATTTATTTAGGGAGCCGCGCTAGCGTAGTGGTTACAACACCGCTCTGGCGACCGGGTGATACAGGATCAAACCCGGGCGACGGCATTTGAGGATTTTTCGTCGACCGGGATTTGGACTGGATTAACTCGAGACCTGGCGAGGACATTTGAAGGAGTGTCGTCGACCAGGGACTGGCGGCTCCTGAGCCGACCCAGCTGCAATGGGTACCTCCGAAATCGGCGAGTATTTGCCTGAATGGCGAGGGACACCTGTCTCTGTACAAGAAATAAAGGGATACTCACGTAAAATCAATGTCAGGTTAGACATAAAAAAATAATAACCTGAGATTTCGCCTCGAGTATTAGCGGGCGAACGAAAAAAAAAAAAAAAAAAAAAAAAAAAAAAAAAAAAAAAAAAAAAAAAAATAATATTTATTTAGATTCTTATGTGTCCTATCTAGCCCTCACTTTCTTTCATTCCCCTGACGAAGGCCTTTGTGGCCGCAACGTTGGCTATTTTCTTTGTCTTTTGTCCTCGAAAACGAATCACCTTTTTTCAATATTTTTTATACCCACCAATTGTACTCCACGTGTTACCGCAGTTCACTTCATCTTCCTTATCTGTTAAAGAGAATGATTTGACAAGGATTCCTGTGTCCACGCACTTGGAGAGTTTAGATGAAGCCTGGGCCATTTGACATTGTGAAGCGCCCTCATTTTTTTTTTTTTTGGAAGAGGGGTAAAACGTGGAAGAGTGTGCATCTTTCGCTGAGGTGAGATCTCCTTGTGAGGTTAGGCCCAGGCCAAATAGGTCTGCTGGTTCCCCCCCTCAGGGCTGTGCTCATATTAATTTGTTTAGCATAAAGACGACAACCAGGTCATTGACCTCACACAGAACATCCTGCGTCATCATTTTCACTTATTGTCTTAAATTTTAAACGCTAATAAACAATCCATTCCTCCCCTCCACCACTGAAAGCACACATTGTCTAACCGTTGCCAGAAGTCCATGACGTCAAACCCTAGCTTGTAAAAAAAAATGTCTTAAGAAGCATAAGCCTGAAACTTGCACCGCTGGCGCTTTTTACGTCACTTTCACGACAGAAGCAAAACTCGTTTTGATTGGTTATTGAAAATTTTGTTTTGGCAAAGTAAACGTTCGAGATGAGCCTTGCCACCTGTTCTAGAAACTCACTTCCCAAAATGTATCCAGGAACACTTGAATGGTTTCGGATGGGAAAAGGGGGAGGGGAGCATTTAAATGTCAAACAAGTTTTCTTGGTCACTGATTCTTTAGTGAATCAAACAAGCAAGATATCAGCCTTATACTTCAGGTGTGACATTCAAATATACCGTAAACCTGCACTGCTTAAACTGTTCCGTGTTGGTCCAGTAGTAACTGCTGTGTCAGTATGACGCAGATGCCATCAGGTATACGCTTCACCGAGCGCGTAGCGCGTCAGAAGTGAACTGTTGTGGAATGAGGGAAGCGTTTCCTGGCACTTACAGTTTTTCTCTCGATCTTGTTGCAATTTGTTGCACCGAGTCACGTGATGGTCACTGTCCATGAACTTCTACTTCGAATATTGTTATACATTTGTATATTTCATTTCAAGAGGTTATATTAAAGCAAATAGATGATCGGATAGAGAAAAGAAAAGAAAGAAGGTGGAGAAAATAGCTATAAGCGTTTGAGATCAACAGTAAAGAATGATAGGTGTGAATGATAACACAAAACACAATTTATGATAATAAATACGGTAACGAGAAAGTAAACTGAATGATCAAAATTAAAAATTGGAGATGACGAGAAATTAAGACCATATGATGAGATTAGAGAAAGGGAGATAATGACAAATTAGACCGTATGATGTGATTAAATAATGGGAACGAACGAACGAACGAACGAACTTTATTTTCAAAGGGTTGAGAATTGGGCACGCAGGCCCGTCTGACATTCTGCCCTTCCTTTCTCTCACCTTTCATACTGAATTCATTTATTCCCATATGCATTTTACATATCAATGTCAAGGAATTCAACGTTGCAAAGTAAAATAAAATAGCACACTCATATTAACATTAACTACTTATAAACATGACATAAAATATGTAGAAAAGTACAAACATCGTCATTAGAACCTACAATTGATATTATAAGAAAAGATAATCTGATTAGGGGGGCATGTAATCAAAACTAATAAAGTATTCGAAAAGTCTACGACTGTATGAATAGGGACTGAAAGAGAGCGAACGAACTTTATTTTCAAAGTGTTGAGAGAAAGGAACTTAGAGAGAGAGAGAGAGAGAGAGAGAGAGAGAGAGAGAGAGAGAGAGACAGAAAGAGAAAGCGAGAGAGAGAGAGAGAGAGAGAGAGAGAGAGAGAGAGAGAGAGAGAGAGAGAGAGAGAGAGAGAGAGAGAGAGCCAGCGAGAGAGCGAACGAACTTTGTTTTCAAAGTGTTGAGAAATAGGAACATAGGTTCGTCTAAGAGAGAACGAACGAACGAACTTTATTTTCAAAGGGTTGAGAATTGGGCTCACAGGCCCGTCTAACATTCTGCCCTTCCTTTCTCTCGTCTTTTATACTGATTTCATTTATTCTCACATATATTTTACCCATCAATTCAAGGAATTCAACGTTGTAAAGGTAAAATAATAGCATACTCACATTCACAGTATCTAATTATAAACATGAAATAGAATATGTTGAAAAGTACAAACTAAGTATTACCATGAAACAAAATATATTGAAAAGCACTAACATCAGCATTAAACCTACACTCGATATTATACCATTTGTTCGGAAAAATAATCACATTAGGGGGGCAGATAATCAGAACTCATAAAGTATTCGAAAAGTTTACGATTGTATGAATAGGGACTGAGGTTGTTATGTTTTAGATAATGTGGAAGATAGTTCCAAAGATGAGCAGCAGAGTAAGCTAAGCTTTTCTTGAATAAGTCAAGCCTAGGCTTGGGCACTTGTATTTTGTTAAGGCGTTGACTGCGTCTTTCATTGTATTTGAACATTGGCCACAGATATGTTGGAGCATTATGTGACAGGATTTTGTGAACAAATTTAGCTTTGTTGAACAGAAAGCGCTTTCTTAGAGGAAGTATTTTGAGATCTTTATATACATCTACACACTGTGTTTGGCAGTTGTCAGAAACTAGACGCACTGCACGCTTTTGTAGTGAATGGAGTCTTTTTGTGTTGGACATAGAACAACCATCCCAGATTGTGGAGCAATAGTCAAGGTTTGTTTGTATGTGAGATATATAGAACAATTTTCGTGCATCTTCATCTAGGAAATGTTTGATTTTAGCTAACTGGTAAACTTTCTGTGCCGTTTGCTTGGTCAGTGCATGAACATGTGAGTTCCAATTTAGATGCTGGTCAACGACTATTCCTAGAGTTTTATGTTCATTAACGTTTCCAATTGGTGAGGTACCAATATAGATCTGAAGTGTTGTTTTCTCAGAGTTTTGTAATTTTTGTCTAGTTGATATTAACATGCACTTTGTTTTAATTATATTAATTAGCATGCGATTTCCGATGCTCCACTTAATCAGATTGTCTGTATCTTTTTGTAACGATAGTTCGAGTGTGTTGCAACTTGTATCACTTGTGTAGATAGTACAGTCATCAGCAAATAGGTCACAGGATGCGTGCTCGACGTGTAGTGGAAGGTCATTAATGTATATGGCAAAAAGTAGAGGCCCAAGAATAGAGCCCTGAGGAACGCCGGTATTTATTACGGTTGGGTTTGAGCAAGAGTTATTGTAAGAAACTACATGTTTTCTGTCTGACAGGAATGATTTAATTATCGTCACTAGTTGAAGGTTTACTTTTGATGTTTCTAGTTTTCTAATTAAAATAGCGTGATCTATCATATCAAATGCTTTTTTAAAGTCTACAAAAACTGCCCCACATATGTTATCGTTATTAATATTTAAGTGCCAGTTGTCAATCATCTTAGTTAGAGCTGTGTGACATGAATGTTTAGGTCTAAACCCTGACTGACTATCAATTAGCAAGCCATTGTTAACTAGGTGTTGTAGTGTTATTTTATGTATGTGTTTTTTTTTGGGAGATAAAACGAGAACCATAAACCAAATAATGCGATTAAATAATGGGAGATAACGAAAAATTAAGACTATATAATGAGAGTGAAAAAAAATGGAATAAAACAATACTGAACAGGTACATCCCCCCCACCCCCACCCCCGCCCACACCACTAAATGTCTGAATACTCTCGTTACCGAGGATGAGAGAGATGATCCATAGATACGAAAAGGCGCATAGCAGGTAGGAAAGATAATAAACAACTGTAACAAATTAGCGTGTCGTTAACATTCAGTTAAAAACTGATTCTTTTTTTATGCGTCATGTTAGAACCCCTCCTATGTCGAAAAGCATATAAGAATAGAATAACGCCGATAAAATTAACAGTAAGAGTAATATTATGTGCAAGTGTACTGTTAATGTTGAACAGAATCGACATTACTGCACTCTGGGAAAATCCACAGGTGCTCAGTCTCCGCCAGAAAATGTTGAACGGTATGAATGCTAATTGGTCCTATAGCACGCTGGTTGTATACACGACGGATGTATCCTCTCATACGTCCATCCCTGCTGGTCTTTCTTTTGATGCCAGATTCCAGCAATCTTAGCATTGTTGATTTATCGATTGCAGTGTCAATCTCTAACAGGTGATCACTAATTGTCTTAAGTATCTCTCCATTTTCCATATCCAATGTTCCTACTATGGGTGCTCTTGAAGCTAGTCTGTCAGCTCTCTCATGACCAAGACAGTAGATCTACACCAGTTCCTGAAGATTTGAGGCTTCTGTGGATGTTTTCCATTCATGCCGGAGCCATCCATTTTGGACCTTCCGAAACATGGGACTGAAATTCTGAAACAATAACTGCCCTGGTTGATAGAGTTTCAGACAGCCATTTCAAGGCTGCAGTAGCTTCCTCTGTCTCCATTCTTAAGCTGGAGGTTGTTGTCATGTAAGCTCTGCTTTGTTCAGCGACCACCCTGCCCTTTACTCTAGCGAAGAAGCCCCATCCTGATTTCTCACCACAAAGGACAGACCAATTAGTGTACACAATGGCATCATCATCTCTGAAATGATAATTTACCAGTTCATTAATTTCTTGCTCCGCTTTCCCATTGACCCACACTCTGCATTCCCTGCTAAGGCTGATGATGACTTGCTGGTAGTTTGTCCAGTTCTCACTTGACTAATTCCACTCTTCCTCTTTGAATATATATTCAACTGTGGTCACCTGGCCAATCGTAATCATTGTATGGGCCATACATGACATCCCTCTCTTTATTCTCGCTCCCTTGATGTCAGCTATGTTACCTTGTAGGGGGATGTGTCTTCTGTCTGTGGTTATCCGCATATAGGCTTTTTCCTGGGCCATTGCATGTCTCGACTTCATGGACAGCAATTCAAGCATGTACCTCATCAAGTGTACTGTTTTATATATATATATATAAATATATAAATATATATAAATATATAAATAAATATATATATAAATATATATATATATATATATATATATATTTATATATATATATATTTATATATATATATATAAATATATATATATATAAATATATATATATATATATATATATATATATATAATATATTATATATTTCTGTTAATTATATTTTCCAAGTATCTGTATTGTCGTACGGTGTAGACTTGCTCGGTAGAAGAAATAAAGATGGAAGAAAATGGACAGGAAGAAACTGAATACTGGAGACATTGTTCTAATCTTACTGTATGATACAGAAATTGAACACCATAAGTCTTTGTTATCATTTTTTGACGGATTATTTGGTAATACACACTGACGCGCACACACACACACACACACACACACACACACATGTGGTAAAGTGGGATGTTATAAATATTTATAGGGGACTTAGTGTACTGACTGAGATCAGCTGTGAAGGTATCTGTATCTAATAGGTGTAGTGTTTTACAGATAACCTTACTTGCTACCACATTATACCTCAGTCAGAATTATTCTGGAATATTGTGATGACTACGTTAAATGTCTAGGGTATGTATATGATGAAGTGTAAGTCACAACAACAACAGACAGATAAACAATTTAATTTATTCCACCACACTTGACAACACTGTGACACTCACACACATTTAACATTCTATAAGACTATCTTAAATGAGTCACTGGTAAAGTTTCAAATATATATGTATTAATTACTTTCACTAATATATGTCCTGATTCAACTACAAAGTGAACCAGGAATCACAATTAATTGTAATCACAATTTATATATACATAATTTATAACTATGAACCTTGTAGTGACATATTTTATTAATATTATCCTATGTGTGTCAGTTGTGTAGTAGTACTATGAGGTAATACTGGTTTTGTTTTTTCAAGCTATGTTATTATTTGTCATCATGACTTCAAGTGTTTGTTTATCTGGGAAATAGTATGGGGGAAAAGTTCACAGTTCCTGTCAATTTAAACAAGGTATTGTCCCTCTTTTTTACTAAAATGTCAATTTTTGAGGGGACACATAATGTTGAGCTCCACTGGCCACAGAGGCTTAACTTTCGTGATGGCGGCAGGAAAAGACTCCTCTGCTCGATTGCTCCCCTGTGTTCTGGAGACACCTCACTAGTCGCTATCTGGACCCAGGAGTATGCTGTCAGCCTCCAGATTCAGCAAGCTCAGACCAGGTGCTGCTCAATAACTTTAGGACCACAGTCCCTGAAACAAGAAGGTTGTACCTCCTACTTCATAACTAATTTATAATCTAATTCCAGACTGAACACAATACATAACAAACACTGAGTTCAGAGCGGTAGGCCAATTGCTATCTTCATCTGAAACAATTGACATCAGTATACTCCTCCCTAATGGTTACTACGCCTCTGCAATTCCAGCATTATTTCTTTCGAGTCAATAAGATAGATGTCAGTGTACTGTTTGGCAATTCCATGTAGTTTTACTTTCCTCCGACACCTTCTGTTCAGGTTGGAGCACTATATAGGATTTGCCTCATGTTCGCTAGTGAACCACACACATATACAGACATAAATTATCAATTTACATTCAATTTTCATTAAAAAGATATCAAATATTTCAAGCTTACCACAATTCATGGAAATAATACAGAATTACGTTGACTGGCAATGAATAGGCACAAAATCCGACCTACCACTGTCTCAGGCTTTTATTCAGAAAAATATAAGCTGAATCTCAACGCACTGTTGCTTTAGAAAGTTTATTTGAAAATGTGGTGCTGACCTGACGCTCCTAATTGCCTATATTGGCGGGTCTAACCAATCGAGCCATGTTTACACAGGTTTTCAAAAAAAAGTACTCCTACTCACGTTTCCCTAACAACAAAGAATTAGTATTTATAGCCCGACTAATCGTGTTTAGCCTTACATTTACTTCTATCCAATCAAATAGGATTTAACATGGGGACCTATTTCCCGTACAATGGTGGTGTCAAAATCTGCCACTGAGCGATTCTGATTTTGGGGTTGTCTGACACCCTCACTATTTCTTTTGGCTATAATTTATCAATTCCCAGACTATTTGCGTAAAGTTTAACATATTCTTTGTCAGCAAGTCCTAAGGAACCCAACTATATAAATTTAATGGGGCTAAGGGGCTGCGTTCAAAATATGCATTTTCTTCTAGGATAGTCGTGCTGTTGCCACCTCCTCACTTCCAAACTTTATGGTGTCTGCTGTACTGTCATACTAATGTCAGGATTTCAGACATAAAACAGTAGAATGTCATGTTTCCTAATAAGCGTTTTGTAAGTTTTTTTAAACCTAACTCTCGTATGGGTAGTGTTTTTTATCACTGTCGATTTGAAAAAAGCTAGTGCTTGTGGCCTTACACGCGTGATGGTAGTAATTGTATAGCGAGACGCGTGTTTAGTGTTGTATGCGTTCCTGCTTTCAGCCCTCCCTTCTCTCTATCCTAATTCCATCTGTCTTTCGTTTATGGTAACTTAGTGTATAAAACGACATGAATGGAATATTAAATATAGGTCAGCTTGCGTATCTCAAGGTTTTTCTTAGAAATGCAGTACGCGTTTTATCGTAGAAAGCGTGTATGCTGCAGTAGGCTTTTACTATCAACGTGAAACGTTACAATTTGCAGACGAAGTAGAAAACAAGGGGGATTTCGAGTACAGTCATTGTGACAGCACTGTTCTTTACCATTCTTCTTTCCTTTTATTGAAGTTATTTGTTAGGCTTTACATTTACTTTTTAATTTATATATGTGGATTAGAATTTCACACGACAAATTCTCCCCACTTAAAACAGACGTTATATGTCAGTCTATAATTCTATATACACATAGAGAAATTTATTATTATTCCTGGGGTTTAGGGTGATTCTCATCACACGGATGGCGGCTTAAAAAATCCGCTCCCAGATTTGTTTTTCCACTTATATACTCTATGCTAAACTCATATGGCTGCATCAGTAATGACCAACGGAGTAATCTAGAATTTCCATGTCTAGCCTGCGCTAGAAACGACAAGGGTTTGTGATCCGTTTGCAACTTAAATGCCTTCCCATACAGATAAATATTGAATTTCTTTATCGCCCATATTACTGCAAGACATTCTTTTTCGCTAGTAGAGTAATTGGTTTCAGCTTTATTCAACTTTCTGCTAGCATATGCCACTGGGCTTAATTCCCCATCCAATGCATCTGATTTCTGTAGCAGAGTCGCACCTAACCCAATATTACTGGCATCCGTCCTTACTATGAATTCTTGACTTAAGTCAGGTAATTTCAAAATAGGTTTACTTGTGAGCTTTTCCTTCAATTCTTGGTAAGCCATTTCACATTGTGGTGTCCAGGTAATTCGATCTGGATTTCCCTTACGTGTCAAATCAGTTAACGGTGCACATATGGAATTAAAGTTTTTGATATACTTTTGGTAGAAACCACATAATGAGACAAAGGATCTCACGTCTTTCTTGGTTTGTGGTCTCGGGGCTTTCTTTAGTTTCTCTAAATTCTTTGGGTCAGGGGTCATGTTTCCCTGATAAACTGTGTGTCCCAAGAATTCTAATTCTTTACATCCAACGCAACATTTGGTTGGTCGGGCTGTTAAATTCGCTTCCCTAAGTCGATTAAACAGCATGTTCAGAGAGTCAATGTGTTCCTCAAATGTTTCTGTGGCTATAAGGATATCATCCATGAAATTTGTGATGCATGGATTATTCAGAGGGTCCAATAATTTTCTCATCATTCTAGAGAAGACACTAGGTGCATTCTTCAATCCAAATGGCAATCTGTTAAACTCATAGTGTCCTTCTGAGGTACTAAAAGCTAGGTATGGTCTAACCTCAGGCTTTACTGGAATCTGATAGTATCCTTTACTCAGGTCCACTTTTGAGAAATATTTAGCTTTATTTAGCCTGGCAAACAACTGATTTGTATCCGGCAATGGATCCACCTGTCCTTCTGTAATAGCATTCAGTCTCCTGTAATCTATACAGAGTCTATGTTCTCCAGAGGGCTTCCTTAAGAGTACAACACCGGAACTATACGAAGATTCACTGTGTGAAATAATTCCTTCCTTCAACAAATAGTCTATCTCTTCCTTCAAAGCTTTCTCCTTAGCAAAAGGAATCGAATAGGGTTTCATACATACAGGTGTGGGGTCTATCAGCTTCATATCATATTCCAATAGGTTTGTATGCCCTGGGCGGTCTGTTAACACCTCTGTATGAGTATCTAGAACCTGTTGCACTCTCTCTTTCTGAGTTTTCGTTAAATGTGTACTGATTTTCACCTGTGCCGCTGTCTCACAGGGGTGTAATGGATATTCAAATGATGAAAGTGGTTCCTTTTTCATCTCCATGGCAATGGACAAGGTCAACAAGTGTGTCTCTTCCTGATGTTCTCTTTCCAAATATTTCTTCAGGAGATTCACATGATAGATTTTTTCTTTCCCTTTCTTATCTATCTTATAATTGGTTCTAGACACCTTCTCTAGAACTGTATATGGACCTTGCCATCCAATTTGTAACTTATTCTGGCTACCGGGTAGAAGAAGCAGTACCTTCTCTCCCACAGCCAAATCTCTGTCTTTAGCTTTCCTGTTATAATAGGCAGCATGTTTCTTCCTGGCTTGTTTCAAATTTTCATTGGCAAGTTTCCAGCCAGTTTTTAAACGAGTGGTCAGCTCATTCACATATTGGTATGAGGATGTAATATTTTCCTCTGCTTTTTCATCAGTCCACGTTCTTAACAGAGCTTCGAGTGGACCTTTTATTGGCCTTCCAAACAATAATGTTGCCGGGGCCATACCGGTTGAACTATGGGGTACCTCCCGATAAGCAAAGAGGGCGGCGTGAAGGTACTGGTCCCATGTATCTGGTTTTTCGTGTGCCAACTTTCTCAGGATCGACATCAACGTGCCATTAAATCTTTCCACTTGGCCGTTCCCTTGGGGGTGGTACACACTACAATGGAAGTGTTTGGCCTGGAAGATCCTGAAAACTTCTTCTGTTAGTTTCCCCTTGAACTGAGAGCCATTATCAGTCAAGATTTGATTGGGAAAGCCTAACCTTGTGAAAATTGTGAGCAATGCCTCTGCCACATGTTTAGAATCAATCGATGACAGGGCTACCGCCTCTCCCCACATAGAACAAGTGTCCACCAGAGTCAGAATGTAGCTGTTCCTTCTCTTGGTTCGGGTGAGAGGTCCCACAAGATCCACGGCAACTCTCTCAAAGGGTGTTCCCACTATGGGCATTTCCCCCAGAGTTGCTGGTGCAGTCCAATGTTTAGGTGCTACTCGTTGGCACTCTGGACAGGATTTTACATATCGTTTGATATCTTCAGTTATCCCTGGCCAGAAATAGTGACAAGCTATACGCTGTCCTGTTGCGCTGATCCCCATATGACCACTGAAGGGAATCGCATGCCCTAGTTCCAACACTTTAGTCCTATATGAAGTGGGAAGGACCAGCTGTCCGTGACCATTGGATTCAGATCCAGCCTTCCTATAAATCAGTTTGTTCTTCATATAAAATTCTCCCTTGCCTGGAGGTGTATGAGATTTGGGCAACTTCTTGAAACACGGCTTGAGTGTTTTGTCCTCCGCCTGTGCCTTCCTCATCTCATCTGGATGAGTATTTATTGGATTATCCTCCTCCTTTTTAGACTGTGATCTGGTCTGCACTGTTGCCAATATCACAGGTCTCTTGGGATTCCCCAAGAAGACATATCTACACCCCAATATCAGAGGGTAGATTGGCTCATTTATCACTGCTGCTTTTATGATTCCTTCCACATATCGCGTTTTCACCTTTATCCGGGCGACGGGAAGTGTCATGGTAGCTACATCCTTGGTTGCAGTTTGAATCTCCACTGTTTCTGTGGTGTATTGATCTGCCTGCACCAGGTGAGAACTCACAACGGAATCGTAATCTAAACCGGTATCATATAAACACCTTATAGTGACATCATTACAGATGACATCTTCACACACTGGGGGGTGGTATGGTTCCTGTAGTTCTGCAGGTTTGACCTTTTTTTTCCTTTTTCCCAGATGTCATAGCAGCACAATGAGGAGGTTTCCTTCTACAATGGTCAGTGTCATGATTGTTCATCTTACAATTTTTACACCACCTTTTCCCTTGGTTGAAAGATTTTCTTTCATCATATTTCCTTTCATCGAATTGTGGGGTTTTATTTTTATTGTCATACCGTGGCCTATCAAATTGGTGCTTACCTTTGTTTTGATCTCTAGGATCAAATTTATTAAAGTTCTGTGGTGCCTTAAAATTATCCACCTGTTTCTTTTTGTTACCTGATACCTCTGCCTGAGCCGCTTGATACCTTTCTGCAACATTTAGCAACTCACCCAGCCTCTCTGCACCTTGTTCCATGAGAAACTTTCTCAGGTCTGGAGCCATGGACTCTCTTAATTGTTCTATAAGGACCATTTCCTTAAGATCTTGGGTTTTCCCCAGAGAAGTCCATTTCTCCAAGTATGTCTCTAACCGTGCAGAGAACTGGTGATAGGTTTCACCTGACAGTAGTTTAGCATTCCTAAATTTTTTCCTATAAAATTCTGCGTTCTTTTCATATCTTAACAAAAGAGCCTGCTTTAGCATGTCATAATTTTCCTGATCACCTCTGCTCATTTTGGCAAAAACTTCATAAGCTGCCCCACGAAGCCCTTGAGATAACTTTAAGCTCCACCTTTCTCTCTCTAACCCATATGTGGTAGCTAATAGTTCATATCTATTTAGATAGCTCTCAATATCATCGTCTTTCTCAACAAAATGATCTAAATGAAAATTCATAGCTGAGGTTGAGGCTCCCTGGCTAGCAGTGGCATCAGAGGTAAAGGGACTGGCACCATTTTCAGGAGCATGGCCTTGAAACTCAAACTCCCTTAGTCGTAACTCATGTTCCCTTTGTAATCTCTTCTCCTCCTTTTCTGCTTCCCTCTCTGCAGTCAATCTTCTTTGTTCTGCTTCCTTCTCTGCAGTCAATCTTCTTTCTTCTGCTTCCCTCTCTGCAGTCAATCTTCTTTCTTCTGCTTCCAATGCTTTAGCCTCTTTGTCAGCCTCAATCTGCAACCTCTTAGCCTCAGCCTCAATCTGCAACCTCTTAGTCTCAGCCTCAGCCTCAAATTGTAACTTCTTAATTTCCTTTTCAGCCTCTAACTTTCTTTCGGCCTCTTTTTCTAATCTTCTTTCTTCCCGTTCAATATATTTGTCACATTCAGCAGTGACATAAGCAATCATAATTTGCCCGTCCATTCCTAACTCTTTCGCAGTCTGTACAGCAGCAGATCGAAATTTGGCCAGGTCCGCCATTTTCTAACAGGTAAATTTATATAATGTCTAACTAAACAATACAATCTGATATTACTTATCCAAAGACACCACAGGCACTGAGAGCTCAACGTTATTTATTTTCACCCAAGGATACCTTTTTTTAATTTCTATTATTCCCTGAAGTGAATTACCCCCAATATTTTTAATAGGGAAAGATTCAAAATCCCGGGAGCGAGACCCCAATATATGTGGTAAAGTGGGATGTTATAAATATTTATAGGGGACTTAGTGTACTGACTGAGATCAGCTGTGAAGGTATCTGTATCTAATAGGTGTAGTGTTTTACAGATAACCTTACTTGCTACCACATTATACCTCAGTCAGAATTATTCTGGAATATTGTGATGACTACGTTAAATGTCTAGGGTATGTATATGATGAAGTGTAAGTCACAACAACAACAGACAGATAAACAATTTAATTTATTCCACCACACTTGACAACACTGTGACACTCACACACATTTAACATTCTATAAGACTATCTTAAATGAGTCACTGGTAAAGTTTCAAATATATATGTATTAATTACTTTCTCTAATATATGTCCTGATTCAACTACAAAGTGAACCAGGAATCACAATTAATTGTAATCACAATTTATATATACATAATTTATAACTATGAACCTTGTAGTGACATATTTTATTAATATTATCCTATGTGTGTCAGTTGTGTAGTAGTACTATGAGGTAATACTGGTTTTGTTTTTTCAAGCTATGTTATTATTTGTCATCATGACTTCAAGTGTTTGTTTATCTGGGAAATAGTATGGGGGAAAAGTTCACAGTTCCTGTCAATTTAAACAAGGTATTGTCCCTCTTTTTTACTAAAATGTCAATTTTTGAGGGGACACATAATGTTGAGCTCCACTGGCCACAGAGGCTTAACTTTCGTGATGGCGGCAGGAAAAGACTCCTCTGCTCGATTGCTCCCCTGTGTTCTGGAGACACCTCACTAGTCGCTATCTGGACCCAGGAGTATGCTGTCAGCCTCCAGATTCAGCAAAGCTCGGACCAGGTGCTGCTCAATAACTTTAGGACCACAGTCCCTGAAACAAGAAGGTTGTACCTCCTACTTCATAACTAATTTATAATCTATTCCAGACTGAACACAATACATAACAAACACTGAGTTCAGAGCGGTAGGCCAATTGCTATCTTCATCTGAAACAATTGACATCAGTATACTCCTCCCTAATGGTTACTACGCCTCTGCAATTCCAGCATTATTTCTTTCTAGTCAATAAGATAGGTGTCAGTGTACTGTTTGGCAATTCCATGTAGTTTTACTTTCCTCCGACACCTTCTGTTCAGGTTGGAGCACTATATAGGCTTTGCCTCATGTTCGCTACTGAACCACACACATATACAGACATAAATTATCAATTTACATTCAATTTTCATTAAAAAGATATCAAATATTTCAAGCTTACCACAATTCATGGAAATAATACAGAATTACGTTGACTGGCAATGAATAGGCACAAAATCCGACCTGCCACTGTCTCAGGCTTTTATTCAGAAAAATATAAGCTGAATCTCAACGCACTGTTGCTTTAGAAAGTTTATTTGAAAATGTGGTGCTGACCTGACGCTCCTAATTGCCTATATTGGCGGGTCTAACCAATCGAGCCATGTTTACACAGGTTTTCAAAAAAAAAGTACTCCTACTCACGTTTCCCTAACAACAAAGAATTAGTATTTATAGCCCGACTAATCGTGTTTCATCATCATCATGTGACATATTCTTTCCAGAACGTTGTCTCCATTACAGCTGCTCTGAACGCATCACGATTCTGGGCAAGTCGACCTGCATCAGCCAAAGACAAGTTCAGACTCTCTGTGATGTCCTGGGTCCACCGTCGTCTAGGTCGCCCCCTTCCCCTTTTTCCAGGGACCATGCCTTCCATCACTGTTTTTTCCAGACTATTATGTCTTTTTATATGACCGAAAAATTTCAGCTTCCTTATTGCGATGGTATTTAGGAGCCAATGTTCCTGTACGTTTAGTGAGTGCAGTACTTCTCTGTTGGTCTTTTTTTCTGTCCAGGGTATTCTCAACATCCTTCTGTAGCATTTCATTTCGAATGATTTTTTTTTTTTTTGCAACTGTTTTATTGAGTGTCCAAGTCTCGCAGCCGTATGTTGCTACTGGGAATATACATGCTCTGATCAGTTGTAACTTTGTTTCTTTGCTTGTGCCTTGCCATAGGTTTTTCATCTGTATTAGCTTATGTGAAGCAATTGCAAGTCTTCTTTTAATTTCTACTGCACAGTCGCCAGAGCTGTTAATGATTGATCCTAAGTATTCGAATTCATTGACACTTTCCAGTTCTTCGTTATCAATTTCAATTTCTGGTTTGGTCTTTACTTTGTCTGTTGTCAATACTTTGGTCTTCTTGGTGTTTAGGTATAGATTCTGGGCCTCGCTGTGTTTTTTGGTGGACAGAAGTAATTGTTCAAGTCCTTTTGGGTTGGTCGATAGGAGGACTGTGTCGTCAGCATATCTGATTTCCGGGATCTGGTACCCGCCGATGTTAAATGAGTCAAACTCTGTGTTTTCTTGGTCATCTCTTACGTTTCTCATGATATTCTCGGCATAAATGTTAAACAGGTAAGGGGAAAGGGTACAGCCTTGTCTTACTCCTTTCTGTACTTCAAACCATTCTGATGTTTCCCCCTCTATTCTTACGGCTGCCTGTTGTTCTTGGTACAGCAGTGCGATGAGTTGTATAAGGTGGTTTGGAAATCCCATATTTTTCATAATAGCCCATAACTGCTGATGTTGTACACAATCGAAAGCTTTGGTGTAATCAATGAAACAAGTATGTAGGTCAACGTTGAATTCTCTACACTTTTCTATGATGATCCTCATGTTGAATATATGATCTCTAGTGCCTCTACCTGGTCGAAAACCCGCCTGTACTTCATTTATTTCTGTTTCTAGCTTTTGTTGCATCCTTTTCATTATGATTTGTAAAAGTATTTTGCTGGCATGGCTTATAAGAGCTATAGTTCTGTAGTTTGTGCACAGTTTCAGGTTTAGCCTTACATTTACTTCTATCCAATCAAATAGGATTTAACATGGGGACCTATTTCCCGTACAATGGTGGTGTCAAAATCTGCCACTGAGCGATTCTGATTTTGGGGTTGTCTGACACCCTCACTATTTCTTTTGGCTATAATTTATCAATTCCCAGACTATTTGCGTAAAGTTTAACATATTCTTTGTCAGCAAGTCCTAAGGAACCCAACTATATAAATTTAATGGGGCTAAGGGGCTGCGTTCAAAATATGCATTTTCTTTTAGGATAGTCGTGCTGTTGCCACCTCCTCACTTCCAAACTTTATGGTGTCTGCTGTACTGTCATACTAATGTCAGGATTTCAGACATAAAACAGTAGAATGTCATGTTTCCTAATAAGCGTTTTGTAAGTTTTTTTAAACCTAACTCTCGTATGGGTAGTGTTTTTTATCACTGTCGATTTGAAAAAAGCTAGTGCTTGTGGCCTTACACGCGTGATGGTAGTAATTGTATAGCGAGACGTGTTTAGTGTTGTATGCGTTCCTGCTTTCAGCCCTCCCTTCTCTCTATCCTAATTCCATCTGTCTTTCGTTTATGGTAACTTAGTGTATAAAATGACATGAATGGAATATTAAATATAGGTCAGCTTGCGTATCTCAAGGTTTTTCTTAGAAATGCAGTACGCGTTTTATCGTAGAAAGCGTGTATGTTGCAGTAGGCTTTTACTATCAACGTGAAACGTTACAATTTGCAGACGAAGTAGAAAACAAGGGGGATTTCGAGTACAGTCATTGTGACAGCACTGTTCTTTACCATTCTTCTTTCCTTTTATTGAAGTTATTTGTTAGGCTTTACATTTACTTTTTAATTTATATATGTGGATTAGAATTTCACACGACAACACACATACACACACACACACACGCACGCACGCACGCACGCACGCACACACACACACACACTCACACACTCACACACACACATATATATATATCATCAAATACCATAATTCCCGCCGTAAGTACGTCGGTCGGTCGGTGGGTCACATAATGCACACCGTCATTTGCGCACTTTTCTATGTTCGAGAGAGTACATTAACTTTCAACCACAGCTAAGGGGTGCAAATGTGGTTGAAAGTTCGACAATAATTGTATTGTTTCCCTTATATGTACTCTCCCGAAAATAGAAAAGTGCTCAAATGACGGTGTGCACGAACAGTTTGATTATGGAAAGAAGCCAATAACAAAAATAATAAACAGTACATGAACTGGAGTTTCGTCAAACTTCAAACGTTGTTCTCATAGGCAGTAAGTCGACCATGGCTTCTCAGAGGCAGTAAGTCGACCAGGGTCAGATTTTAAAATATGCACGAACAATTACGAGACATGTGGTCATAAAAGAAATGTTAGTTATTTAGTCAATTTACGGTCCATTAGATCATTATCACTGCTCCACATGTCATTTAGGAACGTTACTCCATGTCTTCATATTTAATACATCCATATAATTTTCAGTACAAATATCTAATGACGGTCGCATGCAATGAAATTACCACAGTAGTGATAGTACCGTCTGTAATACACATAACAGAAATAATAATAATAATAATAATAGCCCCTTCAGTCATTACTGACTATGGGAATGCGCTCCTGAGGTGACAGCCCTCAGCTGCTTATTTTCCTGGTGCTCCTTTTGACGTTTTTTCCTCACCTCTGCTTCTTGTGTGAGCCTCTCTTCGCCCAATCTGAGGTGGCGCCGTAAGTAGCATTGCCACTTAGTGCGATCGGCAGCTTCATCCTCCCATGTTGCTGGATCCATGTCCAGTGCCCTCATATCTCTCTTGCACACATCTTTGAACCTCAGCTGTGGTCGCCCAACTGTTCTCTTGCCATCTGCTAATTGTCCGTAGAAGATATCTTTTGGGATGCGACCATCTTCCATGCGGCGAACATGGCCAAGCCAGCGAAGTCTGCGCTGTCTAAGAAGCGTATACATACTTTGAAGGCCAGCACGTGACAACACCTCGACATTTGTCACTTTATCTTTCCACGAGATGCCGAGGATGCGGCGTAGACACCGCAAATGGAAGGTATTGAGCCTTCTTTCTTGCTTAGCATAGGTTGTCCAGGTCTCGCTGCCATATAGGAGTGTGCTGGTGACGCAGGCATTATATACCGCAGCGTTGGTCTTCATTGTGAGTTTAGAATTTCCCCAAACACGCGATGTGAGGCGGGCAAAGGTAGTTGCAGCTTTGCCAATGCGGCTGTCGATTTCTGTATCCAGTGAGAGTTTGTCATTGATGGTAGACCCTAGGTATGTGAAGTGGTGCACCACTGCTAATTCATAGTTATCGATAGTGATAACTGGTGCAGCACCCACATCCTGACTCAGCACATTCGTTTTCTTTAGACTTATTGTGAGGCCAAAGTCCTTGCATGCTTTAGTGAAGCGATTCATCAAGCTCTGAAGCTCCTGTTGGCTTTGAGTGACGACTGCAGCATTATCAGCGAACAACAAGTCTCTTATAGTGACCCTTCTGATTTTTGTTTTTGCCTTCAGCCTTGAAAGATTAAACAGACGGCCATCTGACCTAGTGTGAAGGCATATTCCTTCAGTTGCATCTCTGAATGCATGTTTCAAGAGTAAGGCAAAGAAGATTCCGAAGAGGGTCGGAGCCAGAACACAGCCTTGTTTAACGCCACTTCGTATATCAAAGGGCTGTGACGTGCTTCCAGCATATTGGACTGTTCCCTTCATGCCGTCATGGAATGACTTTATCATTTCCAGCATTTTAGAAGGGCAGCCTATTTTCAGGAGGATTTTAAAGAGTCCATCCCTACTAACCAGGTCGAATGCTTTTGTGAGGTCTATAAAGGCGATATATAATGGTCTTTTCTGCTCTCTTGATTTTTCCTGAAGCTGGCGGAGAGAGAAGATCATGTCTGTTGTTGATCTGCCAGCTCGGAATCCACACTGTGACTCTGGATATATGCGCTCAGCTAACTTGTGTAGTCGCAATAAGATTACTTTGGCAAAAACCTTACCAACAATACTAAGAAGAGAGATGCCTCTGTAGTTATTGCAATCACTTCTGTCTCCTTTATTTTTATACAGTGTTACAATCTTGGCATCTCGCATGTCTTGAGGAATAGTTGTCTCTTCCCAGCACTGGCACAGCATCCTATTTCAGGGGATGTAATAGCGTGCTCTTACAGCATTTGATTAAATCAGGAGGAATCCCATCACTGCCTGGTGCTTTGCCAGAGGCCAAGCTATCAATGGCCTTGCTGAGTTCCTCTAATGTTGGTTCGGCATCCAGCTCCTCCATAGTTGGCAGACTGTTGACACCATCAAGGGCTGCAGGCGTAACGGTATTGTCTCTAGCGTAAAGCTCAGAGTAGTGCTCGACCCACCTCTCCATCTGCTTACCCTTATCGGTTAGCTTCTCTCCGCTGATGGTTTTTAGCGGTGCCGTCTTACTTTTATGGGGGCCAAGTGCTTTCTTTATACCGTCATACATTTGTCTAATGTTGCCTGTTTGTGCTGCGATCTGGATGCTCTCACTGAGCTGGAGCCAGTAGTCATTTGCACAGCGTCGAGCAGTTTGTTGAACTTTGCTTCTCGTAGCCCTCAGGATCTGTAGGGTTCTGGCACTCGGTGAACGTTTGTATTCATTCATAGCACTGCGCTTAGCTTCAATGACAGGTGCCATCACATCTGATGAAGCATCAAACCAGTCATTTGACTTTGCTGTTTTCTTACCAAAGGTGGCAAGTGCAGTACATTGAATGGTGTTCCGTAGATGCTCCCAGTTCTCGTTAATAGTATCACCATGCTGAGGGCTACTGAGCACTTTCTCGAAGGTCGCAGTGAATTGAGCGATCATGAAAGGGTCTGACATCTTGCTGGTATCAATGCGTGGTTTCCCTTCATGTCTGACACGATAGAGTTTTCTTGGTTGTGCTCTGATTTTGCAGCAAACCAAGGAGTGATCTGTATCACAGTCTGCACTATGGTACGAGCGCGTGGAGAGCACAGACCTGAGGAGTGGCCTTCTGACGAGAATCAGGTCAAGTTGGTGCCAGTGCTTGGATCGTGGGGGTCTCCATGACACCTTATGCTGGGGTTTTGTCTGAAAGTAGGTGTTGGTCACGCAGAGGTCATGGTGGACGCACAACTCTAAGAGCCGTTGTCCATTTTCATTCATCTTGCCAATACCAAACCTGCCCAGACATGAAGGCCATGAAGCATTATCGGCACCCACTCTAGCGTTAAAGTCACCAAGGAGAACAAGCTGTTCTTGCCTAAGTATGCTTTTGATAATTGCTGTTAGATTCTCGTAGAACTCATCTTTAGCTTCTGAGGCAGAGTACAGAGTAGGAGCATACACACTGACAAGGATGATGGGACCTGTGCTAGTTTGCAGGCGGAGCGTTAACAGGCGTTCTGATCCATTCTCGCCTGGTTC
Organism: Oreohelix idahoensis; assembly: GCA_024509875.1. Taxonomy (NCBI): domain Eukaryota; kingdom Metazoa; phylum Mollusca; class Gastropoda; order Stylommatophora; family Oreohelicidae; genus Oreohelix; species Oreohelix idahoensis. Next base: position 42,892 of record JAMPIV010008841.1, read on the forward strand.
AACCATTTTAGTTAGCGATTTTTTGACCGAAAAAACCTACTCCGTGTTCTCTAGCTTTATTAAGATCTTTCCCTTGCCAATAAAATGTGTAGTCCTTCTCGCTCACCATTCCAGAGCCCGCCAGGCACGTTTCCTGAAGTGCAGCTATATCTACCTGAAGTCGTTTAAGCTCATCATTAATTATAGCTGTCTTCCTTACATCGTTTACATCCTGTAGGTTTTCGGATAGTCCAGTCAACATAGTATGGACGTTCCAGCATCCCAATCTGAGAGTTTGCTTATTTCTATTTTTTCGATAATTGCTTGGTGCAAAATTTTCTGTCCACAGTTCGGGTTTGACCCTAATCCCCATGCACCCAATGGGGAAAGCAGACAGTGGCGGGACAACACCTTATTGACTGGGGGCTGCCCAGCTTGAAGCGGGCGGTAGCTGTCCAGTGAGATCCTAGAACCTCTCCCACTGTCGGAAGTAGCCCCTGGCGCCATGCCCTACGCCAATTGGGCAAAATGCTTATAACCGGTAACTGCTACTTCCCGTGTTTTGCCGACACCTATAGGGTGAAGCTGGAGTGTCCTCTCCAGGGCGCGAGCTTGGGCACAGTTATATGGAGATCAAGCTGTTGCCCATGCAGCATGTTCCCCCTCTCCACACAGCCGGTAGATCCAAAGGAACGGCAGTAGCCGATACAGTTTGGTACCAGCCATGTCGCAGGAGTTGCCAGAATAATGTCGAATCGGCATTAGACTGCCTTAGGGACTCCGACTCCGGATTTATCCTCAGGGTTTACCCCCGAAGCCAATTCCATAAATGGATATTCCCGCAAGGCAGCGGTGGTTTGAATTCAGAGTTCCTTCTCTTAGATAAGCTACCAACCAAGGATCACGAGCCCTATCTGCCCGAAGCTGCTGGTTTTAAGGCGCCAGTCGCTCGCCTTTGCCCCTTCTCCCGTCAGTGGAAACAGTTCCGCCGGGCTCAAATTGAGCCACACGTGAAGGCCGGGAGCTGGACTTGGTTGTCAGAGGCTGTTTGAGGCGCGCGCCATAGAAGTATTTTATCTGCAGTGAGAGCTTATCCTCACTACAACTCCCGGCAATAACAACCTTTGGAGACCACAGAAACAACACACTATAATTAAAAACCTGTCAATTTTGACGGGTTATTGCTAGTATATATATATAAATAAATATATATATATATATATATATATATATATATATATATATATATATATATATATATATATATAAATATATATATATATATATATATATATATATATATATATATATATATATATATAAAGTCAAAAGAGGTGAAGGTGAAAAAAAGAAGAAAACGAGAACAATGTTCAAGTCTTGGGAGACATTTGTCTGCTTTTATAAACGATGTACGAATTCCACAGGTCCTGTTGCGAAACCGTCTCTTTGAGTATACTATATGTGAAAATGTGTTAACTTTTCGTGCAGTTAACGCAGACAGAATATTTACATATACAATTATATTAGTTACAATTTACTCTCTCTCTTCATTGACATCCCCTTAATCCCCAAGATAATCAACATTATTTGTGTGAACGTAACAGCACTACCCAGGGGACAAGAGCATACGTTTCCAACTGAAGTGTGCGGTTGCCCTGTTTGTCTAACACTCTTTCATTCCCCCGCCCCCTCCTCCTCCCCCCACGATTTTGTAGGAGAACGTTGGAGAGATCTGTCAGTTATGGATAGCCCATTAAACGTTTAGTGGCGCTGTCGAAGAGGTTAATCCGTACAATGTTCTGATAAAGCCATTTATTTGCCTTGATGTGTCAAGGAAGTAAAAAATAAACTTATCGGACAATAATCGTACCAATTACGTGCGTGCGGCGGCGGACAACTTTAGGGCAGAGGAGGAGGAGAATGAGGAAGTGACTGGGGGATTTTAGAAAAAATTATATTGTTTATTGATTTATTTTTGTTTCTTGCGAAAAAAGGAGGGTGCAAGGAATGTTGAGGTGTAGGTGCATTTAGAAATCTGTCACGCATTTGTTTGGTATCGCATCTAGCGTGTTTCAATTTAAAGGATCCAAATATATTTAGTAATTAAGTGCAGGGTTTCTATCATAAGCTAGAGAGAACGAGAGAGTGAGTGAATAAGTGAGAGATAGATAGATAGATAGATAGATAGATAGATAGATAGATAGATAGATAGATAGATAGATAGATAGATAGATAGATAGATAGATAGATAGATAGATAGATAGATAGATAGATAGATAGAAAAAAAAGTTATGTATTTTTTAAAACAAATTCTTCATTGTCGTTCGCTCTTACATAACTATATCTATTTCTCTCAAAACGTTTGCGGCTTGTCAGAGGTGTCTCTCAACACCATAGTTCTCCTGAAAAAGAAGTTTGTGGAGGTTTTGCTGTCAGTATACTCCTCTCGTGGAACCGACAGTCTTGGAAGATATGTTGACTGTTTGCTTCTCTTCCCTACAAGTACACACGAATGTCTGTGCGATTTCAATGTGTTCAACAGATGCTATATGATTCTTCAGTAGCCGGCTCCCAAACTGACAGTTACTACTTGATCTCTTCTTGTAAAATGTCATCATCATTTTCCCTTTCTACGCCATATGGAGCATGGAACCCAAAACATCTTGCGCGGAGCCTGCATCAAAGCATACATGTGATCTTGCAATTTTAGTTTCTGAAGCAATTTATTTTGAAGGGAAAAAACGGAAACAGAAGACGACGAAGAGAGGAGACACTGGGGACAGCCTGACATTGTAGTAAAACAAAGTAAAGGTAATCCCATAGGAGACTCTGCCGTAGAGGAGTGAAGTGTTAGAGATTTCACCATTCTAGGTCCAGCAACGAGGGGTGGGGTGACCAGTTCATTCCTCTCTGCCTTTTCCTTCCCTAACTGAAAGAGCAGAGTCAGGTACCCATTTGTCACGGTTTGCCTCCGCTTAGCTCTGCAGTAATCGTCCAACAGTGGCCAAAACTCAAGCGATACTAATGTGGGTCTTCACAAGTGTTTACCTTTGCATAAGATTACTCTTGGCAGAGTTGTAGATAAAAGGATAATGATGCTTCTACCTCAAGGGAGTTTTCACAAGATATTCAGAAAAACGAGAACAATGCTGCACGAGGCTGAGCAAATGTTAACTCCAGTATCTGCCGTCAACATTTATGAAGGATAGGGTTATCTTATAATTCGTTAGCTCTTTCATACCCCCAGCTGAGTTAATTCAGCTAAATCCCTCTTATCATTATGGTATAGATACAAATTTAATAATCAATTATAGTTAACAGTTTAAACAATGAATAATTCTTTAACAAACAATAATCATCATCGAGTGATGTTATGGAGTATTGGTTAAGAGTTCATTTGGCAGCTTTTATATTTCTACTTAGCTGACAATGAGGTTCTGCTCAAGCTGATGTTTGGGTCTTTGCAGATAGATGACTGGACCAAACTCGTCATCGGTCAAGTTTGAAAGTTGTAGCACGTTCCAAGAAGTGTCAGGAAGCAACTACCAAGCTGGTCCCGCGTCTCTAAGACCCGTCTGATAATGGTGTCTAGCGTCGACTTCAGCCCACTTATACCCTCACTTGTTCCAGAGATAGTACCCTCAACTGGTACCACCGACTAGTGTTAAAAAAGCAGGGAACACATACCCTCTTGAGTATTACGTTTTCCTGACACACACTCATGTGTCCCTCTCTTTTCATTCAACCATCCCAACTACCTCAGAACTGTCACCCTCGCTGAGAATTAATATGAATCCCATTGAGCGGAAAAACATTCATTACATTTAGATTGAATAGATTTATATATACCTTTCCATTGGTTGAAAAGGTTGAACACTTTCATTACTTTTAGAGTGAATATGTTCACATTTACATATACACTGGTTGAAAATGTTAATAATATAATAAGTATGTACATCATTTCTGTCATCATTCACTTCCTGCTCCGTATGGAACTTGGGACTACCTCTGCTTTTAGTTGTCTATAAGAAACTCGCATAAAGCAGTCACCAGCCCTTGCAGTGGTGTTTCATTAATTCATCGTTCTATATGCTGAGATTGCCAGCCTCGTATGACTTGGACATCTACTAGCAATTTTCCCATATTATTATTCACATGTCAATATTTACATATTATTTGACGTGTTAATAATGCAACATATAGAATTATAAATGTACAACTTACCCCAACATGTTTTTGGGATCACTGACTGACTTCTGGCTCAGAGAAATAGTTAAGGCAACTTGGTGAAGATGCCTCTTACACGGATTCTGTGGTTGTTACTTTATAATAAGCTCCCACTGACTCCGTGTTTCAGATTCCTCAGATTCCGGTTTTCCTTGCGAAAAATGGTAGAGTTTTCCTGGGCTTAAAGTCTTCAAGAGGCTCAAACAAGTCCGGTCTGATAAAAGAATTCTGATTTTATTCTTAACTCTGGCAGGCCTGGTTGTTTTCTTGACGATGTGAATTTTCACAGTGCTTTCAACTGACTAAAGTGTCAGGTTATATTGCAACTTTCGTCCCATGCACGTTGTTGTTTACTATTAGACCAGGCTCCAATAAGAAATATTGTTATGTTTACAATTCGAATGCCGGCCAATAGTTACAATCATGCGTGGTTTGATGGCGCCTATTCAAAAAATTTCATCATAAGAAAAATTCTGCATGTTATTTAAAAGGTCATTTTCCGTATAAGGAGTTGTTATATCTGTCGATTCGCGGTAATGATTGCACTACTACTCCCTACATTATCACACATAATGTCCCGGTAACACTTGTGTCCGGAAGTTATTACAACATTCAGTATTTCAGGTGCATGTCTGTAATATGTCCGCAGACGGGTAATTTATCTCCCCGAACACCGACCCTCGTGTAACCATCTGGGCTGTGACTCTTCACGACAGTTATTAGTGAATCCCAATAGCCATATCAACGCTAAATAAACTTGCTGGGCGTATGTCGAGTTAATCCGGCGCGGCCAAGGTTTGGTACGCGAGAATTTTACCAATATGACTGTCGGTCAATATTGCATCACCTGTCTACTCTCTCAGAAGGGATGGTCAGGTAAACAGACACGGCGAATTATTACGGAGAAGAAGTGCAAGCAATGACTCTAAAATAACCATACTACCGGAGAGGAAAAGAGAGCGAACCCAATTATGTGACACCATTTACAGCCGGATATACTGGAGCGTCTCGGTATCGTGATTTGAACCTTGCACCTTTGCAGTGGGAGACCAGGGCTCTAACCACTCTGTAAATTGGAGGCTTGACATCGTAGTTTGGAAATAATTAAAAAACCTATTTGATAAACGTTTTGTTCGGACGGGAGGAAGCTGTGGACAGACATAGTCATCTATATATTACCAGATTATGTAGGTTTCACTATCTCTTCTATCACACTGTGAATAGAGTGTGAACATATTTCTCGCTTCTGTTAGAGTAGAATATGCTGGTTGTTCCACTGCGTGTTACCGAGGCTCGAAAGAAGAGCAAAGGACAGTAAAATAAGCATGTCGTAGATGGTGACGAATGAAAGTCGAGCATGGAGCCGGCTACCCTTTTGTGTTGAAACTTTAAGGTAAAAAACACTTCAACAAATCTGGAAAAATTGTCCAAAGCAATTAATATACGACTTGATAAATCAATTCAGCCATTCAGGACAAACAAAAAAGTAAAAAAAAAAAAAGAAGAAATTTCCAGATTTGGCATCAGGAATGTTCGAACACTTAACGAACAAGGAAAAAAAGCACATGTGGCAGCAGAAATGCCATTATGCAATTAACAAGCTAGGACAGTGCGAAACAAGATAGAAGGGGATAGAAAAGAAGAAACGTATCACAGGAAAAAAATGTTGCTATCTTAAAGAAACGGTGAAAACTGTGCTTCTTCTTCTTCTTCCGTCCTTAGCCACCGACCGTCAAAGCAGTCAGTGGCCATTACGCCTAATGGCGTCTTATGGCAACAGCAGATAGGTTTTCTTTGCCATTATTTCCCATCACGCCTAGTGGCGTCTTTAGGGCAATGGCAAATCAATCCATTTGCCGTTGTTTCAGTAATCGAAGTGACTGGCAAACTGGTGATCAGCCCGTTGAAAACTGTGCACACAACGGTTAAAGCGCGACTCAAATACTGCTAAAGGAAGCACAGAAAGCACTAATAGAGTGGAAAGCAGTTGAACCCAGACTAAAATCAGCAACATTAACAACTATCAGAAGAAAAAAGAAAAAGAAAGGATAAACAGCATCCAGTGTTAAGAACTATCTAATAACAATCAGGAATCCAGAAACATAGAATTTTACGGAAGCTTTCTCAAAAGTTAGAAAATTCAGATATGATGTTTCATTCCATTCTTGTGTTAGTACAAATTTCGTTTTTTTTTATGTGATGAGGTGTGTTTGTTACAGCTACCCTGCCCTAAAACCAGCTAGACCGTACCCTGGCGTTTCCTTCAGCGCTCGTTTCTTCCTGATGTAAAATTTAGTAACATAATACACATTTCCCCTGGTATTAGCTGAACTGGGTCTCTGAGGAATAGGACTACAATCTCTGGCTTGTCGTAAGAAACGACAAATATGAGTTTGGGTATGGCAACCTTGTCATATCAAACAAATTGCTACAAAAACCACTAACGCAAGAGCATATGGATGCTTTGGTGCAGGCGTCCTGAAAGAAAACCAGCTGTAGAGTTAGGTTCATACCACAGACAGCAGGACAAGAAAATCAATGAAAAATAGTAGTTTATTTAATCTCCATTATTCCTATATATAAAATCCCAGCTTCTTCTGTCAGTGCGTAACGCTAAGGAATGCAACTTTGGTTGAAAGTTAGACATTTAATTGTATTGTTTCCCTTATTTAGGTACTCTCCAAAAAAATAGTAACTCTTACCAAAGAAGAATGCGCAAATGACGGTGTGCACAAATATATTTATAGAATGTGTGATCCCGTATACACACATTGGGATCCTCGCTGCTGCTACGTAGTTCATGTACTGTGGTGGTGCACAGTGTTTTTTTAAAACACTTTTGAATAAGTAAAATTGCCGTTTGGTATTACTGCTTTTGAATTTAATTCCCGTCTTATGACGAGCTTTTACACTAGTTGTTATTAGGATAGTCAATCGATTTTACTAATCCATTAAAATGGCATCTTTTGTACATTTAAAAAAATTGCTTGTTTTATTCTCCATCTTAAACTTCGTTCTAATTTACGGCCCCTGAGCTCTCCTTACAAGGTAAGGGAGAAACGCAATATGGGACGGCAGCATACAGGTTGGGAACCACTGACATAGAATGTTAATGTAGAAGTAGAAAGTCGTAATGAATGATGACTCAAATCTGTGCTTGCTTCAAACATGATCAACAAATGAGGAACAATGAAAGCACATTTGGCCGTCACTAGTATCATTTTCGGAAGAAAAAAAAGTTCTAAGTAGATGAAAATAGCCTGAAACTGACCACTGTTTTCTTTGAAAATATTCAAGTAGATGCCAAAGAGTGTTTGAAGATGAAGAAAGAAGAAGAAGAAATCTCTGTAGGTTCCTCCACCAAAACGAAATATGAAAAGAGAATTCATTAAGCAAAATTTCCCTTGCCCCACTTTCCTAAAATGGACTTAAAAAAGACATATAGTAATAACATTCTCGGCCGTTATATTAATGAACGACTTGCCACGCAATTGATAGTAATAACGCGTATTGGAAGTTGCAAGATGCCTTCAGCGAGATTATTTTGGCTTTTCCGTAAAATGATGAAGGGCAATATGGCAAGTTAAGTACCAAGACTACGGTAACTCTGGTACTTTTAGTTAAATTTGTGAAGTGGGTGCTTTGTGTAAAATTTAATAACAACCATTTAGCGCTTCTGACAATGCCGACGTAGATAATGAAAAAGTAGACGATGAGGGTTGTGATTGAAAGGTGTGTGTGTGTGTGTCACTGGCAGTACTGGTGGCTCGCAATTTATTAAGCGATGGAAGTGATTACTGGTTGAAGAGAATTTTGAGGACAACAGCATTAACCTAGCCGTTTAATTAAAGTTGGTATTAGAGCAGTGGTTCTTAACGTTGGCAATGCGATATGTCCAGGAGACCACAGTAAGATGGTAAAGTACCTTTTTTTCCAACTAACAGCGGCTATGGAAGGGGGGGGGGGGGCACAGAGATAAATGAGGCTCAGAAGAGGGCCATGAGAACCCCTTTGTTAGAGCATCGTTTAATGTGACGCAAACTGATACACGTACCTTGTAGTTCGCGGAGGTCTATGAAGAGACAAAGAAAGGACAGTCCTTCCGCATCCTCAGGCTTGTCATACAAGGAAACTAATATAGGGTTGTACATGGGGATGGCAACCTCATCATGTAAAACAAATTGTCACAGAAACCACCCCTGCAGGAGCATGTGAATGCTGAGTGCTGGCTTCCTGCCAGGGGACCAACTATAGATGTGGCTCCATGCTGCGTAAGGAATACAAAGGATAATGATGAAGACGATGATGATGGAGCAAATAGAAGAGTTCATCAATGCAATGCTGAGAAAACAGAGATGAATTATGTTATAACTCAGTAAGCGTATCATAACACCTCTCTAAGCGTATCATAACATCCCTTTGAGCGTATCATAACATTTCATTGAGTGTATCATAACACCTCTTTGAGCGTAATACGAGTATAACATCTCTTTGTATATCCAATTAACTTGATGTCTGAACTGTCGTTCATTAATTACCCCCAGCGGCATTGCTGATCTGAAATCCTGCCCTTTGTCTTTAATCCCGTCTCATGACACTCACTCGTGCGGTCAAACCTTCAACAATTAATCAAAATCAGAGACACAAGTCTAGCTCCGTCAGTTTTACATAAGGTATGCACCAGGGTTGTAGTCTATTAATTTGTTTTCTTTCTGCTTGTAATTATATAGGTCTTAATTACGAAACAGTCCTTCTGGACAACTTAAAGGTCTGCAATGGAACTTGACAGAATACGGATAATGCCGATGATACGTGTACCTTAATCCAGAATAGAGGCCACACCGAAAGAATTACCAACACAATAAAGATGACAGATCTGCAGGACTAGAGACAAGTGCAAATGAATCAAAACCAGTGAAAATACCCATGTCAGATATGAACATGTTGAAACTCTTAAAGGTTAACTACCCCGAAGAACACAGCAGGTGAACTATAGTTGTGGATGAACTTACATATGCCCCTATTAATTTAAATAATACACGTACTGTGTGGTATATTAATGTAAACAATATCTGAAAATCTTCCCAGTCCAGTACAAACACTAAATTAACAATATACGAGAGCTACATAATTTCTTTGCTACTGTACGGTGCAGAATGATGGAGAGTAACGGAAACGGAAATGTCCAAATTGTCCTCTTTCCACACAATCTGCCTAAGGAATTTTTTTTTATTTTTCTGGCCGAACACCATCACCAACCAAGAACTGCTAACTCGGAGCCACCAAGAAGATATGTGAACTATCATCTCGGGTAGACGCTGGAACTGGGTTGGCCACTGTCACAGAGGTTTTATGATCATTGAATTGCCTATATCATCTTCTTTTTCTTTCACCCGTATCCCCTATTTTATTATCACTCTTTACCTTTTCCCTGTATTTTTTGCATCCATTCGTTTGCGAGAAATAGTTTATTTTCCCATTCTCACTTTCGCCAGTTTCGTTTCTCATTTAGAAACGCATTTCATTGCTGATTAAACGAGTAACTTTTTACGTAACGTGTCAGTCCCTCGCACCAGACGATTTGGCGTGAGAATGCATTCGGTCAATCGCTGCAGATTGACGAAATAACTGTGAATATTTTGGCTATCTCAGACATAGGGCCGACATATCGTCTGCATTCTCACTTGTCAAAACGTAGTTTCTCGGTGAGCGCTGAGGTGAGGCGTGAATCCCGACATCTCCCCGGGCGCAGTATCAGACATTTGTCTGGTATTTTGCCCCTGACACGTAGTTTCCTCGGTAGATTCTCAGTGTCAGGGTGGAGAAGGCGCCATCACGCATTCGCTCAGAATGGTCATTTTGGCGTGAGGTGCGAAGACAGGAGGTGTTAAGAGAAGGGGAGGCTATTGCGTAGTTTATGGAAATAGTGTCATCTTTGTCTGGTGTTTCATATATACTGGAGGGAGTTAGATTTCATTTTCACTCAGTAACTTCGCAGTCAAGACTAGAACAATCCTTCTTCGATTTCTAGAATCTCTGTTAATAGAGATGTCATTTAGTATGATCGTAGTGGTTTAAGTTCTTAGTAGCTCTGTGTTGAGGTAAATCTTATATTATTTATCTAGTATTTTGTGAGTGTTAAAATGTTAAATCGCTTATTTCATTTTGCTAGTTAGATTTGTGTAGAGAGTTAAATTATTAAGTCTGTTATATTCTCTAGTCGACGAGTTACAGTGGAAAGAGGAATAAATTATAATTTCTAGCTTAAAATCATGTAGCCATAATGGATTTAATTTAACTGCTAATACGCCGTCGAAAATATTTTAAAACTAACTTATTAAGTGACTGCTACATCTTGAGTATTGACGGAATGCGTAGGTATTCCTAATTCAGGATGTTTGATTTTTAAATATAGCTTATTCTACGGGAAGTGTTAAACTATAAGACAAGCTACGCTTGCAGTTTAAATTATCAGTTATAGTATGCATAATTATTTGATATGTGTTCTTTCCATTTATATATAGTGAAACTGTGGTACCCAAACTTTGCCAGCGTTTGAGTAAAGAGATAAATCTGTGATGAAAACAACAAACCTTCTTACCTTAAAGATTTGATGTATAACTTTTACAAGAACTTTAAGATTTTAAAGAAGTAACGGGTCATCGAGCCTGATTTGATTCTTCCTGAGAAAACTCTAGTCATTTTTCAGCCTTTGTGGCAAGTAACATATTACAATCAGTAACTTTCCCGACACTGTTGACAAGTGGTGTGTGACCAACTAAATTCCTATACTGAGAGAAGGTGCCGACCTGACATTCCTCATTTGTTTGAAATCTAAGATGTTGACACTGTGCTCGCTATAAACGCTCGTGCCTGGACAATTTTATGTGACTTAAACAGACATCCCAAACAAAAGTATTCCCAAGAGAACGGTCCCGGAAGTAGTGAATTCAACCCGTCTTTTTGGACCTGGGGTTTTCTTGGCCAAGATTACCATTGAAGAGTCTGTATGGGCAAGTCCTAAAAATATTGTTTTTTTTTTGTTCCCGAAGTGGCTACCAAAGCTGTGAGTATGGAAAAAATGCACGTGATCACAGTTGAATGAATAGAGTGAATGCAGGACTGAGCGATCCTTTTTTTATGGTGGTATTTTGACACCCAGTCATTTTTTTGCTGTCATAACATTTCTTTATGCGAGGTATTGCTAGCTATATATATATATATATTCCCTTAAACTAGATCAGAGTATCCAGTCTGTTCATACCTTAAAGGGGAAGAATTTTAGACTAAATCATATGTATCTGTGACTCTTTGGGTTATCACTTTCTTCTAACGGGACTGTGAGCTATACATCAAGAGAAGGATCATACCAAGGGGTCTATCATTCTTGTAGCATTTCTTGATTTTTGTTTATGATTTTTTTTTTTTTTGTATATGCTTGATGTGATTTGATAGTTTGTGAAAGAAGTTTAGTCTTGATAAATAAACTACTCATAAAATTTATTCAAGCGTGTCGGTCAATTCGTTTTCCCAAACTCTTCATATAATCATTGTCATAGTTTTTCCCACGTCTGTACGTCTAACTGTCGTCTTATGTGTGTATGTATGTGAGTGGATATATATATATATATATTTCATATATATGTGTGTAGACTGTCTGACTCAAATCTAAATCTGTCGTAGAAGATAGGTGAAAGAGAAAAGATTTCTTGATTTCAGAGACAGCCTCTATCACATTTCTACCATCTCACTCGTGGAAATCTATTCCTATTACTACTTCTCACTGTGACTATCACTTATTCTAATCTTTTCAGAAGGGACCAACCCAAATCTTAATTCCACTATCGAAAATCTACGACAGCCACATCCTCAGAAGAGATCCTGACATCCTCACCTCAACTGCCATGATATGGACTACATAAAGCGAAAATGAGGACGGCCAAAAGCCACCTGGCAGTGAACTGTGGAGGCAGAGATGCAAAGCGAAAATGAGGCCGGCCAAAAGCCACCTGGCAGTGAACTGTGGAGGCAGAGATGCAAAGCGAAAATGAGGCCGGCCAAAAGCCACCTGGCAGTGAACTGTGGAGGCAGAGATGCAAAGCATCAACTAGAGCTGGTGCACCACACGTAAGATGGCTGCCGACCGAGCAAAGTGGAGACAGTTTATTGCTGCGCTACAAGACACCATCAGGCGTAATAGTCACTGATTTCTTATCAGTCAGCGGCCACAGAACAAAGAAGACGAAGAAGATGTGGTAAATTAAAGATACTGAAATAGAAAATAGAATAAAATTTGAACAAAACAAAGCATTCAAGAAATTTAAAGAACGGACGCAGAGAATATTATTAATTGAGGTATTGAAAAAACATAGACCCAATGAATCTTTGAAGACATGAACAATATGTACCAAAGCTAAAAAATAAAATCACGCCAGAAAAACGTGTAAAATGTATACGAAAGTAAAGCGAAAAAGAAGCCTAGACAAAATAATTAAAAGACTAAGACACATTAAATATAACACATGCAACACATTCTACGCCTTACATAACACATTTCTAGTCCTTTCATAACATGTGTAAGCACCATTATAACATTTGCAACACCACCCACTGTATTCGTTAATTCATTTACCATCCATCAGTAATTCTCACTACATGGCAGCATTTAACAGCAAAATATTGCTCACAACCTACTCAATTATCCTGGATCTTCACCGATATTCCTTTACGCCTAAAGTTACTTTATGACATGCCATATGCTGGAGTAAGCATTTCTGCGCTGTCGTTAGTCCAGATCATAATATCTTCAGGAGTTCGTGAATGTCTGGCAGACGAGTCAATTATGAAGTTATATTACTTTTGGCCATGACTATTCTTAACTCTTCACATGCTTAGCAGAAAAGTCATTAGATGACATGTGCAAAACCTTTGCATAATATGGGCAACATCTCCCATTCCTTAGTTACATGTGCAACATCTCCCACTCCTTACATAACATGAACAACACATTCTTTTCCGTGTATTACATGTGCTGCACTTCCCACTCCTTACATAATACGCGCAGCACAATCTATTCCTTATATTACACGTGCAGCCACTTCCAACTTGTCACTTGATTACTGTTCTCACTTCCAATATAATTTATGCAAAACTCCACCTTCCTACAGATACACATAATGGACCTTCCATCCTTGATAACATGTATAACATCTATCTCTGGCTACAGAACATGTGAAATATCTCATACATCTTACGTTGCAGGCGCATCATTTACAACTTACATAACATATGCAATTACTTCCGATACTTGCATAGCACTGTACAAACCTGGTACCTGCGTGCAGGGCAGGCTTCAGCAATGGGACCACTGGCTCGGGGTACAAAGGTCCTGGGGCGTGTCTAGCTGTCCCACGAAAAGAATAAATGAACCAATCATAGATGAGAACTGTTGTTTGAAAAAAATATTTTTTTAGCTTGAATCTCTATAAATATTAAGTTGCAGGTAGCAAAGCACAATGCGTTAGACCAGTGGGTACCAAATAAATAGTTGGCTGGTGCCGACTGAACAGCTGTTGACTCGGGTGTAGGCGGGGGGAGACTGAGCCCCTACAGCTGGCTTTGCTGCTTGATACTGATTTCATTCTCAGCGGAATTTACTCCGAGAGATTGACATAAGTCAGTTCATCATTTCCTGTTCACTCTTTCAAGCAGGTCCACTTGCAGGATGCCTGCGCCAGAAGCTCCATTGCACTGGCATCGGTGGCTTCCGTAGTAACTCGTTTTACACGATGGGATTGTCAACCCCATGAACAACCACACAACAGTTGCCTCTTACGAGTTGCTTGAGTAAAACAATATCCCTATTCTTTCTTTGTCTCCACAGAAAGCCACGGCAACTTTACACAGCAACGGGCATATTCACTATTTGTTAATTGTCTTTCTTAGTTTACGCACCTACCTTTCATTTCTGCATTGTTTTCGAGAATACAATTCCTGACGAAGACTCTGTGGTCGTAACATGGGCTTCGTTTTTCTTTTATCTAAAATATTGTCCCCATAAGAAATGTAAGGTTCACAATGTCACTACATACATAACATTAGTGACAATTCCCACTGATTTCATTTCATAAGCTACTCATTCCCTCCTTATATATACCTTGTAGTGTACCCCACCATCTCTTTCTTCATAACGTGTTCACTCTTGAAGTACATCTGCAATACCATCACCTCTCTTGATAACATTCTAAAAAACTCTAGCCCTTTTAACATGTACACCATCACTCCATCTGTGACACATACAGTCCCGCCTCACTCGTTCTAAAACGTGTGCAACATATCTCGCTCTGCTCATATACAGTGCACACATAAGACATACACGCCACTGCTCATACAATGTACTTTTCTAACATAAATAGCAACGGTTTTCTTTGATTAAATCTACATCAAAGACGGGCATAGTGGTTAGAGTACTAGTGTGGTGATCTAACACATCGCTCCCCACCTCACCAAACTGGACCTAGTGTGGTGATCTAACACATCGCCCCCCCCCCCCTCAAAACTGGACCTAGTGTGGTGATCTAGCACATCGCTGCCCCCCCCCCCACCTCACAAAACTGGACCTAGTGTGGTGATCTAACACATCGCTCCCCACCCCCCACCTCACAAAACTGGACCTAGTGTGGTGATCTAACACATCGCTCCCCACCTCACAAAACTGGACCTAGTGTGGTGATCTAACATATCGCTCCCCACCCCCGACGTCACAAAACTGGACCTAGTGTGGTGATCTAACACATCGCTCCCCCCACCTCACAAAACTGGACCTAGTGTGGTGATCTAACACATCGCTTCCCCCCCCCCCACCTCACAAAACTGGACCTAGTGTGGTGATCTAGCACATCGCTCCCCCCCTCCCCCCACCTCACAAAACTGGACCTAGTGTGGTGATCTAACACATCGCTCCCCACCCCCCACGGCAGGGCTGGAATATCCATTAGGCTAAGTAGGCTGAAGCCTAGGGGCCCAAAGCTATTGGGGGCTCGTGCATAAGTTAAAACAATTATACTACGGGGTTTGACAAAAATATTAAAATTACTGCTTAATAATTGAAGGTGGGCCCAAACACCAAAAAGCCTAGAAGCCTTTCTTGGCTTAATCCAGCCCGGCCCTGTAGTATCTGTTATGGGACTTCCTTTACCTGTGTTTTTTTTTTCAACTGTGCTGATCCTTAAAGTCTGGCTATATGAAAATTTTAGTATCCAAGGTCGCATATTCGATACAAGGTGACATATTTGATACAAGGTTCCCTAGGTGCAAAAGTACTCGTTACCCATCTCCACACAGCAGAAATGAACATACGTCATGAAACAGGTGAAGGATCCAGGTCCGATATTGATTTTATATCATTCATTATGTTTTCCATATTCTCATCAAGGACGTTTCTCTGGCATATGTTCCTCACGTTCTCAGGTAATAACAAACAAACGTATCTGTTAACAGATGTCCCGCCATTTGTGTACACATCATACACGTGTTACCTTTCAATCTTGTAATGTATATACTGGGTTAGTAAAACATTCATGGCAGTAAAATGCGAGAGTTTATTATATTAATGACAAAGAAATCTGTTATCAAGAAATCAAGAACTCCAACATAGGCGTTTTTTAAAATCATTATTACTGTGTTATCATGTGCTTTGTGTCATGTAACAGAAATTGAAATAGAAACGATGATTCTTTTGTATCATCTGCATCTTTGTACTGTTATTCAAGCGATGTTGTATAATCGCATATTTCGCACATAAAAAGCGATCAAATATACCTGAGTTTTATTAATGAAGAGAGAAAGAAACGAGCAGCCATTTAGGTCAAGCTATTTTGTTGTCACGCCCCGTGTAGTCCCAGGGGTCTTTGAAGAGAGAAAGAAAGAAAAGGTCTACCACACCCTCAGACATGTCGTGCAGGGTGACTAATATAAGGTTGTACATGAGGCTGGCAATGTCATGAAGTAAAACAAATTGTCAGAGAAACCACTGCTGCAAGAGAGGATCAATTTTTGATTTAGGTTTCTTGTAACTGTAATTGTGGCTCCTTGCTCCGTAGGGAGTACAAAGGAAAGTGATGATGAATATGATATCTTGCCAGAAATATAGAACAAAGTTGGAGGGACAGACTGGTATAAAAATACGGATTAAAAAATGCAATAGGAGCTTTCAGTGCATTGAGAAACATATTTAAATCAAGAGAAATGAAGTCCAACTCAAATAAGTTAATCCTTTTGTATGGCTGTGAAACATGGAGAACAACAAAAACAACAACCAAAAAGCTACAGACTTTCATAAATAGGTGCTTGCATAGAAAAGAAATGATTGAAAGGGTATGACAAAGTCATCAATGTGGAACTGATGACAAGAACCAAACAAGTGCCAGTGGAACTAGAGATGAGAAGAAGACGCGGCGATGGATAATACACACATTGAGGAAACCTGTTGATAGCATTACAAGGCAGTCCTTGTTCTGGAATCCCCAGGGTATGAGAGTCAGCTAGAAACCAATGAACACACGGAGACAAAAACTGAAGACAGACATGAAAGGGATAAGCAAGACACGGAAATACCTTGAGCTGATGGCACGGGACGGGAAAACTGAGCATATGCTTGTTGAAGATCAATGTTCCCTAGGGAACTCTAGGGTCATGATGATGACTGTCACAACGTGGCTTTAATTAGAATCTGTCTGAGTACACAGACAAGACACCAGTTTTGAGGAAAGTCTGAGAAGATAGATTTAGATGAGAATTACAGTAAATGGGGAAGGATGAGACTTATAGCTTCAAGGGTGAGAACCTAGATTGACTCTCCCTCGCCACTTGTGACTTATTTACTAGCTACTGTCTCACCACCTCTGACTACCAGAAAGGAGATAAGGTTACACTAAATTATCCACAGACACCCCTATACAGTCAAAGCATATAAGTACAGTATAGTTAAAGATAGTGCCCTAGATTCATATAGAGTGACGCCAACTACGTCAGAATTGAAAACGATGCTGAACGACGTAGACGCCATTTTCGGCCGGACAATACCAGGGCTAGAAGGTTAATAAGCGTCGAGTAAGATTTTTTTTAAAAATTAATGGAGAAAAATATCCCGTTCAACCTCTGATGGGTTATAATTAGGATATATATTGTTTTCAATTCCAAATAATATGAACAACTGCCGATGAGAAAGTGGCATCACATTTGTCAAATCATTGTAAATAGGGTCAATCACAATTATGCTAATACGTTAAATAAATAAACAAAAAAACAAAAAACAAACAAAATCAAGATGAAACTCTGAACAAGAATTATATTAAAATGGAGGGGTGTAAAGGCCTGGTGGTTCCAGTTATATAACTGACTTTAACAGATATTTAATTGACTTTCATCTGTTAAAAGTCATATGCATTGTAAGAACAGCATCAGACCTTCACATTCCCACACACTGATATTAACATTTGTTCGTGATAAATATTGTTTGACTATATTATGCAGTTTCCTAGGTCTGTCTATTCTTAACACCTCTCTATATTTATTATATATATATATATATATATATATATATATATATATATATATATATATATATATATATATATATATATATATATATATATATATTAATATATATATATATACTATATATATATATATATATATATATATATATATATATATATATATATATATATATATATATATATATATATTTTTTTTTTTTATTTTTTATTTTTTTTAAATATAGAAGAGGTAATATAGATATATATATATAATAATTATAATTTGTATTATTATATAATAATAATATTATATAATTTATTATATAATGTTATATAATTTTATTATAATTAAAAATATTAATAAAATAATACAAATATAAAATTTCATTACATTATATCATTTTATATATTTAAATTATATAATTATAAAATTATATAATTTATATTATATAATTTAAAATTATTGAGGCATAGGTTTCCTCACGTCAAGAGAACTTCTAATTCCTCTCAGTGTTGCAGACGTAACTGGGCGCCAGGTACAAGCGCGTACCCAGTTTTCTTCAATTTCACTGATGTCTCGTGCCTCCTTCTCCTGAGAAGACAAAGTCCGTTGTAGGCTTAGGGTTATCTACAACCTCCTCGCCGTGAATCACTGTAAAACAAAATAACAACATCTATACAACAATTCAAAATTACCTAATACATAACACATTAACACCCAAGATTCATCTACACCCTGGTGTCCCCTAAATTAATAAATCTCCCATACACACAAGCTACACAAAAGAAATAAAACAGATATTTCTGCCCGAGGGTCAGACTAAATTACAGCTCCCTCCTATCTCCCCCGCACAAATTATTCGCTGTCTGTTACGTTAAACCCAGATGCGGGCTGACCTGATTCTTTTGTGTGCGTGATCTCACCGGTAGGCGTCACAACATCGCTTCACTGAAGCTAATATCCTCTGTACTGAAAAATTGTCCAGCCCTATTCTTCTTAAAGACTGCCCCGGGAAGGTTATCAGTTAAACAGAATTATTTAACACACTTATACATATACCATCTATGTTAATATTATACACCCTTCACCCCTTGTCTTCTGACTACATTACCAAATAGCACAACTTATTAACACACAAACCACACCCGCATATATTCAGTACGGATTATCACAATCAAATGCGGTTACTCGGACCTCATTTTTACATTACACAGAGCTCCCGTCTAACTTAGCACCTAACCTCATACAGTTAATTATCTCAAAAACCGCTACAATAATCATAGATACTGCTAGCTTATACATAATATAATTATAGACAAACTTACACTACACTGGCTCTAGTTTTGTATAAATCAGCAATTGATGGCAGCTCCTGACTAATAAAAATTAAATTTAATCCCAGAAGAAAGCTTACTCTAACATGCTAAAATCCTATAGAAAAAAAAAAATCCTACACAACTATTAATTTATGAACATACCCAACTTTACCGAATTTGCCGAACCGGGCAGACTGCAATGGCGCGTATTCACGGCACAAAATTCTTGAACTAGTGAGCGATAACTACTTTTGGCACTCACTATATATATTGCTAATATCCTGATGCAAGACAGACGCGGTGAGTCATCGCGTCTGGCATCATCTTACAGGAACCGCTTTTACTCAACCGTTGACCTACTAACATGCCTGCACATAAATTACATCTAAACCCCACCAATCATATAATCTTAACCTCTGACTCATCGTTGACCGAGCAATCGCAAAATTATTTCTGCTCACTCGCCGAAATTATACGTAATATTTTGTTAATAACGAACTCGAACGCCTAAGAATAATTAAAGAACAAAAAACAAATAAATGGAACAAAAAAAAATTGGGCGAGTTGAAAATAAAAATAACAGTACCTCATCACAATGACTAAGATAAATTACGCAATTTTAGCTCCCGTCATATGGCCAGTGGGGAAAGCAATAACGACCAAAAACAATGCTTTCATTAAAATAAATATTTAAGTCTGTGTAATATTTCAAATGACTGTCGGTTGACAGTAAAGTTGAGAAAGCTGAGAAGTTGTCATTCAGATGTAGATGCTGTAACTCTTACTGTGTTACTGAACCTCTTTCATACTACGAATTAATAAAACCTCTATTCAACTGGCCATTTTGTCCTTACAGATTTTCTCAGGAGCATCACCAGCGACTTCTATTTATGGGCCATATAATTTTTATTGTATTTTCTGTATTTAACTTTTTCCCTCTTTCGCTTGTCCCTGATGAAGGTCTTGTAGCCGTAACAAAGGCACATTTCTTTGTCTGTTGTCACAGTAAGACGCATTACGTATTGTTGTTTACCCATCGTTACTCATTAACAAACCCTTTTCAGGCGGAATAATCTACTCCTATACATGATTTTCAAGGTGTGGTGGAGTCGAAGGTCGACGGGTGTCAATGAGTGACATTGTAAAAACATTTGCTTAATTCTTTTTGCCTAAAAATTATCACTTTTATTTACTCCAGAGCTGCATCTGAATTCCAGGTAAAATAAACGCAAATACCGCTTGAAGAAATATGTTCATAACAATCTCAGCAAATGAATTTAAATATTTACTGTTGCTTATTCCAAATTCTGACACATCTATGAAAACACTAGAATGTTATCGGATATGGGAAACGCGAATAATTCTCTGAGAAATAGATGGTTCACCTGGGAAGAGAAAATATATTTTTGAACCTTTGGGTAAGCACTCTGAAACTCAGAGTTGTTGATGCCTCCTGCATTTACGTAATTGCTGCTTGTGGTAAGGTATTTACGTAATAATACATTTCACAGACGTCAAAATGTAGAGAGCAGAGCATAACGTGAAGGTGAGATGTGAGATACGAGATAAACTGAAGCGATAGTACGATTGATAATATTATATGTGTTACGCACAAATAATTACTTTTTCCAAAGTCGTTGTATGATCATTTTTCGTATGTATGATCATTTTTTGACTGAAAGGTGTATTATGTTTTTTACAGTCAAAGGAACATAACCCGAGATATCGAGACTACAATTTTTTTATGAGTTTGCCTTCTCTTGTATAGAGACACGTTCGGTCTATAATTTCTTGAACGAAGCGTGACCATATCTCCTTATTTGGTAGTATCAGTCAACTGTTGTAGATGTCTGAAACCTGTCTTAACGCTTCTGTTCATGACCATAAAAGGCGCGACTGTGTAAGACTTTTATCTCGAATGTTCTTAGAATCGTCTTATGTGAGCGGCGACTCAGATATTGGAGTTCTGCGCATGTCAAAACTGGTAGTTCGTTTGGTGTGTTCCGCCCAGCTGGGGAGTTTAGAAATGGTCTGAGCAGCGAGCGGACGCAATGTGCGTCTTGTGATTTTCTGAGGGAAATACATTGTCTTTGTGAGTTAGTTAGCTAACTAGACTATTTCCCAGTATTATTCAAGCCTGCCTGGAGGCATATGTTCGTGGTTGATTTCCGAAGAAAGGTAATTCCTCTTGTATTGAACTTTATGCTATCATCTAGAAGTTCGTCATTTTGTGGCTCCTTGCTCGCCTGTGTGATTCAAAATGGAGAGGTACTTTGACTAGGATTTTCGCCACCGGTATCTTTATACCTGAACTAGTTATATATATATGGGTCGCTCTAGACCAACAAGACTATTGTCTGTGTTCCAGGATTCGTTATATCAGAGATCACGTCCAAGTCAGATGGTTAGACTTAGGAAGGTTATAAGGGTCGGTTTGACCTGTATTCCATGTATGCTATTCACGTGCAGACAGTAAACGGACTTATTGTACACATGGTGGTCAGACCCTTTGGCTTATCATTCCAGTTAAATCCACCCTTATCATTTTTGGTGGCCAATTGTTGGTTTACTCTGGTACCAGCTATCAAGGGGGTCAACAAACCCAGACATCATCATCAAGCTTTCAACATTACAGTTTCAACTCATCACCTCAATGTTTGATGAAAGATTTTGAAAGTACCCGGCGTTGCTGAAAGTTGGAAATTGTTTCAAAATACCCGGCGTTGCTCGTCAAGTTGGCAGTTTTCCTACGATAGAAGGACAAGTGCCGAGCAAATCGATTTCCTGATCTGTTAGGAAGAAGGACAAGTGCCGTAACAACTGTTCCGGATTGAGAAGGTCAAGTGCTCAAGTCAATTCAGAAGGTCAAGTTCAGAAGCTGTTTTCTGTCAGAAGCTCATTTCCGTCGTCGTGGCAGTTTATGAGAGCAGATATGGATCAACGTTGGATCATTGTCCTAAGAATGCTGATCACATCCTGTTCTGAACTGTGCTGACGTTGTGGATTCATAGAAGTTAAGTGGCCTGTTTTGTTTGTGAACTGTGCCCTTATGTTCTAACTGAGCCTTCTGTCTCTCACATTTTTCACACTGTTTACATGTTACATGTTAAATGTTATTTGTATTTGAATATTTATATGTTTATATTTCAGCGGGTTTTTCGGTTGGGCGGTGTCTTTCAGTAGAAGATACCACGTCACAGAGGTTCTACTGTTAGCGTTTTCGTTAGGGACTGTGCGAATTTCCTACTGTGAAATTTGCTAGCGACAATCGTTGCTATATCTGTTTAGTTGTGACGAGTTGTGCTTTATTTTCGTTTTTTGTATATTTTTTTTTTTTCTCTCTCTTTCTGTTTTTTAGTTTCGATTTCATTTGTTTGTATTTGTAGGTCTCCTCTTTTCTATTATTCAATTCTTTACAAAATTGCTGTCTATACACTGTAGCGTCATTTGTTTGTCATATCTTCGCATATTTCTTTTTAGTTTTCGCTGTTTATTTATTTGACTTATGCGAATGTTTTCGTATTGCTTTGATCTTTGTTATTGTTTACATTGACTTTGATCTTTGTTGTTGTTTACATTGACTCTGATCTTTGTTATTGTTTACATTGACTTTGATCTTTGTTGTTGTTTACATTGACTTTGATCTTTGTTATTGTTTACATTGTTGGTGACCTTTGTTATTGTTTACATTGTCTTGTTATTGTTTACATAGTTCTTGCATAGTTAGCTTTCACTATTGTTACATATATGCTCATGCACTATTGGTCTATAGTGCACATATCATAACTAACTGGTGGTTTTTTGCTTATGCACTATTGTAGTGCAGTTATGATAAATAACTGATGGTTATGCACTGATTTGTGTAGTGCACTGATGATAAAGAGGTGACTTGTGATATTATTATACATTTGATAATACAAGTTGGTGTCAAATCTTGTTTCCCACAGAGATTGGAGTAAACATAGTGATTATACAAGCACTTTATTAAGTCTTGTTGCTATTAAGATTGAAATAAGATAATTAATTATTTCAGGTTCTGTACTCACATTTTAGACATCATGTCTACATTTGAGTACTTTGTTGAGCAGAGTAAAACTCTTGGGAAGACTGGTGATAAATTAGAAGAATTTGCGACTGTTCAATATGCCAAGGCATTGAAGTCGGAGGAAAAGAAAATGAAAGAACAAACTGAACAAAAGAGAATAGATGCTGAAAATTTAAAACTGCAGATGCAGGTAGATGAAAAAAAGATTACAAATGGAAATGGAAAAACAAAAAAGAGAAGCAGAATCTCAGGAGAAGAGGCTTGAAAAAGAAGCTGAAAATAAGAGACTTGAAATAGAGTTTGAAAAAAAAAGTTACAGGCTCAGGCTGAAGAAAGAAAGTGACAGGCTGAGGCTGAAGAAAGAAAGTTACAGGCTGAGGCTGAAGAAAGAAGGTTACAAAGAGAAGCTGATGAGAGAAAAGCAAAAATGGAGCATGAAGAAAAACTCTTAGCTTTAGAGTTAGAGCAGTTAAAGTTATTGAACACTGGTAATGCTAATGATGCAAATAAGGTGTCAGATAAGACTAATGCTAAGGATTTCAAGCTTAATCTACCAGCATTTAATCCCTCAATTGATGATATAACATTTTATCTAGATAGATTTGAAAGTGCATGTAAGGTGCATAATATAGATAAAAAATTATATGTTTATCATCTGTCCAAGATACTTAGAGGTGATGCTTTGACTTTGTTGAGTATGGTAGATGTGCCGGACAAAAACAACTATGAGGTTGTCAGGGCGGCATTGTTAAAGAAGTACCAACTTAACGAGGACGGATATCGTCTTAAATTTAAAAACATGTTACCAGAAACTGGAGTTGAATTCTCTGAATTCATCTCAAGCATACGTCTTACTTTTTTACGATGGGTTGAGTTGTCTAAGACAGAAAGTACATTTGAAGCCCTTATGGATTTACTACTTAGAGACAAGGTCATGTCTTCTGTTAATGAAGCTTTTCTTTCTTTTCTTCATGAGCGTAAGCCTAAAAACATAAAAGAAATGGAAGAATACTGTAGCCAGTATGTTACTGCGCATCCTCACATAACCATTAGCAACTCTAAAGTAAAAGAAGGTCTGCCAGTTGCTTCGGCAGCACCTTATGGCCCAAATTTTATGCGTAAATTTCAGGGTAGCCAGCAAAATTTCAATAAAAAGAGTAACCGTAATTATGCCCAGAACCATAGTAATCAAATCCAGTGTGATTCTTCTTCCCAGAACTGGAGACAACCTAATCCCACACGTTATTCTACGCCGGTTAACTTTAGAAATTTCAACAAAGGTAATCGGCATAGAGGGAAATATTTTTTGCAGATACCTCAATACCAAGATAATAGAGGTTCTCAACAGCATAGAGATGGTAATGACAGTTATGGAAACTGGAACTCAAACCAGGATAAAAATTACAGTAGGGACTTTAATGATAATTGCAGAGGCAATAATGGTCGCGGTAGATCGCAACATAAGAGAAAAAGATATCAACAGACGAATTCTGTTCAACAAGAATCTCAGGGAGCAGATAAACAGATTAATAGTGATAAAGACCATAATGCTATCGGATGCTCATCTTTTGATTTTGGTAGAGCAAATAAATGTCTCCAATGCAGTACTTTATTTGATCCGAAGACCGTTAGTACTCTAAGCTGTGGTCATCCTTTGCCCGCTCTTCCTGCTAATGTTGCTCATGATGGGAGAGGTTCTCTTATATTACATAAGGGGCTTGTAAATAGTAATCCAGTCTCAGTGTTGTTTGATTCTGGATGTACTACTGTTGGTGTTAGGCAATCTCTTGTAGATCCATCCTGTGCTACAGGAAAGGTCATCAAATGTGTCACATTTGGTGGCACGTTGGAAAAGTATCCAACTGCCATAATACATATTGCTACTCCTTTCTTCACGGGAGAGGTCCACGCGTGTCTACTTCCAAATCCTATTGCGGACCTTATTATTGGTCGTATTCACGGAGTTAGGGAATGTACCCCACAGCAGATTGCTGTTTGGGAAGAGCAAAACATTGAAGCTACCAATGCGGTGGTCACAAGAGCACATGCTCTGGATCCACCTCAAACTTCATTAACTAATAATGATGAAGTAAATGACCAAGATAGTCACTTGACTATTACACGTGACTCATTTATCAAATTGCAAGAAGAAGATCCGTCTTTACAAAAATTCTTCATTCTAGCAAAAAAAAGGTGATCCTAATCAGAATACTAATAGAAAATCTTGGATTTCTATGAAGAACGGCGTACTTGTACGTATGGTACAAGACTCGACTACGTCCACTCATTCACAAATTCTTGTGCCCAAGAGCATGAGATTGCAAATATTGCAACATGCTCATGACTCGCAATGTGCTGGACATATGGGTTTTTCCCGTACAAAGTCGAGGGTTCTTGCGGCTTTCTTTTGGCCATTTGTGAGCAAGGACATACGAATTTGCTGTCGCTCTTGCAAAGTATGTCAGGAGGTCAAATCTAAAGGACCACGACATGCTGCGCCTATCCAGGCTGCTGACATTCCTATTCGCCCTTTTCAAAAAATGGCAATAGATATTATCGGTCCTTTTAGAATTAAGTCAGCTAGAGGACATCAATTTATTCTTACATGTGTCGATATGTGCACACGTTGGCCAGAGGCAATACCTCTCAAGAGCATCTCAACTGCTGATATCGCAGACGCTCTTTGGCTGATATTTTCTCGCTTGGGTTTTCCCGGAGAAATATTGTCAGACCATGGCACTCAACTTATATCAGACACTATGTCACAGGTAATGTCTATGCTACATATTAAAAGGTCTCTCAGCAGTATCTATCACCCAATGTCTAATGCGTTAGTCGAACGTTTAAATAGGACTCTGAAAACTTTACTTGGTAAGATAACTGAGGATCATCCTCAGGATTGGGACAGGGTCTTACCCGCGGCTCTCTTTGCGTATAGAGAGGTCCCCAATGAACATACAGGGTTTCCCCTTTTGAACTTGTCTTTGGCGCGCAACCGCGCGGCCCTATGTCTTTACTTCACGATCTAATCACTGCCGATAATATTAGCGATGAAACTCAATCTTCTTATGAGTACGTCATTGCTCTTAGGCAAAAGATCATCGAGGCATGCAAACTAGCAACTTCTTCATCCGAATTTGCTAAAGAAAAGGCAAGGCAGTTTGCAAATAAAAATAGATGTCTACGACAACTTTGTCCAGGTGACAAAGCTCTCGTTCTACTTCCTTCAAGGGAGAACAGACTTCTAATTGCATGGAAAGGTCCATATGCAATAGTCTCCAAAATTTCTGATGTCGACTATGTTGTCGATATTGATGGAAAGCATAAAACTTTCCACATAAATATGCTCACGGAATTTTATGAAAGACCTGACTATTTGCAGCCTATTTTCCAGGCAACGGACAATTCTCAAGCACCTCGTGGTCAGTACTCATCTCTGTCCGTTATACAGGATGAGGAAACTACTTTTTCTGATGTCAATCTTCCTCTTTCTATGGTCCCACTTTATTCTACGGAATCTTGGAAAAACGTGACCGTTTCTCCAAATCTTTCCGCTGAGGAACATCGACAAGTTTCTTCGATGTTGCAAACATTTCAGGATGTTCTTACAGACATCCCGGGACACACACATGTCATTGAACATGACATTGTGCTAACTGATCATAATCCTATCAGAGTCAGACCTTATCCAATACCTATCCATTTCCAGTCTCAAGTCGAAAAAGAATTGGATGAAATGATACGTTTGGAAATCATTGAACCATCCACTTCAGCATACTCTTCGTCTATGGTTATTGTTCGAAAGAAGGATAATAACATTCGCATTTGCGTAGATTATCGCAAATGGAACCAAGTTACGAAGTTCGACGCTGAACCTATGCCTTCATTAGAAGAGCTACTCAATAAACTTTCTAATTCTAGATTCTTTACCAAACTAGATTTGTCTAAGGTTATTGGCAAGTCCCGCTAACTGAACGTGCCAAACCTTTTACAGCTTTTTCTACACCTAGGGGTTTATTCCAATGGAACTTCATGCCTTTCGGTCTTATGAACGCCCCTGCTACATTCGTACGCATGATGCGGCGAATTCTCGCATATCGTACAGATGTCATAGCATACTTAGATGATATCTGTCTATTCAGTGATTCCTGGGAAGATCACTATTTGGGTTTATACGAATTACTGTCTACTCTTCGCGAGTATAACTTGACTGCAAAACCCTCTAAAGCCTTTATAGGATTTAGCGAGATTTCTTTCCTAGGTCATCGTGTTGGTCATGGTCTTTTAAAGACAGAGGACCACAATGTTTCAAAAATACTTAACATTTCGGTCCCTAAGACAAAGAAACAAGTACGGAGTCTATTAGGTTTGATCCAATTCTACGGACGATTCATTCCGAATCTGTCCTCCATTATGGCACCGCTTTCTACTTTATTGAAGAAAGGGTCGCCTAATCTGATCCGCTGGTCTAAAGAATGTCAATCCTCATTGGACCAGGTTAAAGCCCTATTTTCATCTCCACCTATTCTTAGGTTACCTACTATTGAGAAGACTTTTGTTCTTCGAAGTGACGCCTCGTCAACTGGGATTGGGCAGCACTAATGCAGGAGTATTCTGATACTCTGCATCCGGTGATGTATATCTCTAGGAAATTAAATGCTGCAGAAAAGAATTACTCGGTTTTAGACCGTGAGTTATTGGCTATGGTATGGTCTATTCTGAAGTTACAAAGATTTCTTCTAGGCGCACATTTCATTGTGGAAACCGACCAGAAAGCGCTTACTGCTATTCAGAGCAAAAACTTGAAGAGCTCGAGGTCCACTCGTTATGTCATAGCTCTTCAACCATTTCATTTCTCGGTTCGAGCTATCCGTGGTTCGGATAATGTGATGGCAGACATTCTGTCCAGTTGTACACACGATTACACATGATACTTATGTCATATATATATTTCCTGATATACAGTCCAATATTATAATGACATGTTAGTAGATTTTTTCTCACTTTTTTGGGGGGAATTTATAACATTGTACCATGTAATTATCTAAGAAGGCTTAGTTAGTGATATACGGGCCAAAAGATCACTCGGCCACATTTAGATAATATATTTGCATAATTGTATTAAGAGATTTACCAGTTGTCTTTAAGATTTGTGTTATTGATATTTTCGCAGCACATCAGTGAAGTCTGCGAGATTATGTCCATTGTGGAACATTGAGGATATCAAGTCCTGTCCTAGATTGGGAGCGGATGATGTCCACATCTTCTTCTATTGATTGTTTTATGTCAACGAAGAATAACATTGTATTAGTTATTAATTACTGATGCATTATTTCATGTAATAATATAGTGCGGTATATTAGTATATTACTACCGCTATTTGCACAACACATTGTATGATATTCATAATGATATATTTAATTTCGCATATATTCGTATGAGAGTAATTTGACCTAAACCTCTTTTATTATGATGTTGCCATCATTGTGGCGTGTGTTGGTGGCACCTTCCTGGAATATATACGCGAATACTTAGATAAATTTTTTCTCTAAGGACCTGAGATATGATCTCAGTTTCGCTCCATGCGTTGAGCTAGTTTGTTAGGTATATATCCGCGTATCATACGTGCGTTAGGAGCCTAGATTTTTCCGGCTCCAGGATTTAAAAAAAAAAAATGTTTCATTTTTTTTTTCCCAGGAGGGTGCGGGAATGTTACGCACAAATATTTACTTTTTTCCAAAGTTTTTGTATGATCATTTTTTCGTATGTATGATCATGAAATTTTTTGACTGAAAGGTAATTGTATTATGTTTTTTACAGTCAAAGGAACATAACCCGAGATATCGAGACTACAATTTTTTATGAGTTTGCCTTCTCTTGTATAGAGACACGTTCGGTCTATAATTTCTTGAACGAAGCGTGACCATATCTCCTTATTTGGTAGTATCAGTCAACTGTTGTAGATGTCTTAACGCTTCTGTTCATGACCATAAAAGGCGCGACTGTGTAAGACTTTTATCTCGAATGTTCTTAGAATCGTCTTATGTGAGCGGCGACTCAGATATTGGAGTTCTGCGCATGTCAAAACTGGTAGTTCGTTTGGTGTGTTCCGCCCAGCTGGGGAGTTTAGAAATGGTCTGAGCAGCGAGCGGACGCAATGTGCGTCTTGTGATTTTCTGAGGGAAATACATTGTCTTTGTGAGTTAGTTAGCTAACTAGACTATTTCCCAGTATTATTCAAGCCTGCCTGGAGGCATATGTTCGTGGTTGATGTCGTGGAATATTCTAATCCACATATATAAATTATCAAGTAAATATAAAGCCTAATAAATACATATAATAAATAAAGGAAGAAGAATGGTAAAGAACAGTGCTGTCACAATGACTGTACTCGAAATCCCCTTGTTTTCTACTGCGTAAGCAAATTGTAACGTTTCACGTCGATATTAAAGGCTTTCTGCAACATACACGCGTTTCCCAAACACACAATAAAATGTGCTGCCTTTCTAAGAAAAACCTTGAAATATGCAAGTTGACCTAAATTTTAAATTCCATTCATGTCTTTTTCTACACTGCGTTACCAAAACGAACGAACAGATGGACAAAAGGATAAAGAGAGAGGGGAGGGCTGAAAATCAGGAACGCATGCAACACGCGTCGCGCGATACACAAATGCTGCCATCACGCGTGTAAGTCTACATGCACTAATTTTTTTTCAGACGGACAGTGATAAAATACACTACCCTTTCCCAGAGTTAGGTTTATAAATCCTGAAAAACTCTTATTAGAAAAGATAACATTAGATGGGTTTACGGTTGAAAACATAACAGTACCCAGACAGCACATCTTCGAAACAGGAGGTAGAAAATACATATTTTGAACGCAGCCACGTAGCTCTTTTAAATTTGGATAATTGGGTTCCTTAGGGCTTGCTGACAAATAATATGTAAAACGTTACGCAAATAGTCCAGGAATTAATAAATTATACCCAAAATAAAATAGTGGGGATGCCTGACAGCATGGAATCATTTCTGCTCATAAAATTTTTTATAACGTGTTTGAAAAAAACCTTACGTTACATAAATAGCCTACCATGTAAACTCCAAATTGATTGGAGCGCAACAAATGAAAGACTAACCACGATTGGTCGGACTATAAATACTATCTTTCGTTGTTAGGGGAGACGTGAAAAGGTAACATTTTTTCAAACACTTGTCGAAACGTGGCCTCATTGGCTAGACTCGCTGATATAATCACTTAGGAGCGTTAGTTCGAAACCACTTGTTTAAATAAGCTTGATAAAGCAACAGTGCGTTGAAGCCAGCTCATATTTGTGTTAAATAAAAGCCTGGAACATAAGCAGATGGGAATTTGTGCCAGTAATTGTGCCAGAATTCATTGCTAATCAACGTATCTGTGTTTATTTCCATGAAATTGTGGTAAGCTTGAACCATTCAGTATCTTTTAATGAAAATTGAATGTAAATTGTTAATTTATGCCTGTATATATATATGTGTAGTTCAGTGGCAAACAGGAGATAAAGCCTATAATGCTCCAGCCTGAACAGAGGGTGTCGGAGGGAAGTAAAACGGCATGGAATGGCCAAATAGTACACTGACACCTAGATGATTGATTAGACAGAAATAATGCTGGAAGTGCAGAGGCGTGGTAACCATTAAGGAGGTAAATACTGGTATAAAGTATTTCAGATGAAGCTGACAGTTGGCCTAACGCTCTGAACTCAATGTTTGTGTTGTATTGTGATCAGTGTAAAAGAGAATATAAATTAGTTATGAAGTAGAAGGTACATCCTTCTTGATTTCAGGGACCGTGGTCTTGATGGTACTGAGCAGCACCTGGTCAGAGCTTTGCTGAATCCAGAGTCGGACAGCATACTCCTTGGTCTTTTTAGCTATCAGTGAGGTGTCTCCAGAGCCCAGGGGAGAATTCGAGCAGAGGAGTCCTTTCCTGCCGCCATCACGCAAGATAAGCTGATTTGGCCAGCTGAGCTCAACATTATGTCCCCTCATCTTGAAATGACTTTGTAAAAATAACATTCAGAGGGGAATTTAATTGTCTTAATATCAGGAACTGAGAACATCTCCCATACTAGTCCCAAAAGACAAACTATTGAAGTCATGATGACAAATACCAACAGAGCTTGAACAAAACAAAACCAGTATTACCTCATATTACTACTACACAACTGACACACATAGAATATTTGTAATAATATATGTCACTACAATATTCATATTAAATACATTCTGTACATAATTTGTAATTTAAATTGATTGTGATTCCTGGTTCCTTTGTATTTGAATCAGGACACATATACCTTTATGATAACCATGAATACATATTGTTATTTGAAAAGTTATCAGTGACTTCTTTAAGATATCCTTGTAGAGTGTTTTATGTATGTGAGTGTCACAGTGTTGTCAAGAGTAGTGGATTAAATTAAATTGTTTATCTGTCTGTTGTTGTGACTTACACTTCATCATAATTGGGGGTAATTCACATTCAGGGAATATAAGAAATTAAAAGGTAATCCTTGGGTGGAATAAAATAAGGTTGAGCTCACGGTGCCTGTGTTGTCCATTATATAAATTTAGAGATTAAATTGATGGTTGGGGGGTAGAAATTATCACTTCCCATACCAAGACAATGGCGGACCCCTTGTGCCAAGTTAGTATTCGATCTGCCTGCCTGTTTATCCAGACTGCAAAAGAGTTAGGATTATGGGCCAAAATGGTTGCCTATGTCCCCCACCCCTACGGAATGTGTAACCCCCAAATTTTATTGAACGCGAAAGAAAAAGATTATTGTGAATCCCGAAGAGAAGTTAGAAGGCCTGAAAGTGAAATTTAAGAACTACTACTTATTTGAAGCTGAGAGCCTGAGACTAAGAGGTTTTGCAAGCTGAGGCCTGAGACCTGTGAGGTTGCAGAGAATTGAAGGCTGACAAAGAGGCCTAAGAAGCCAATATGGACTGCCAGAGATGGAATTTTAGGCCCCCCCCCCCCCCCAGGCGAGAAGCAGATTGTCCCCCCCCCCCCCCCCCCCCCCCCCCCCCCAAATTGACATGTGAGAGAAATTACCTGCGTAAAGGGGGAAGAATGGGGAATTAGAATTGCTGAGGAAAGGTGGGAAAGACAAGAGGATTAATAGCTCCTGAAAGGGAAGCAGGAAAAGGAGAGGGAAGGTTAGTTCTTGCAGAAGAGGGGAACAGCATAAGATAAGGAGATTAAACAAAGGTATGAACATGAGATTACGAATAAAGGGATGGAAAGAGTTTGGAAGGCCCATTGGCCACCTTAAAATGGTTATTGCCAGGTTATCCCCCCCCTACAGTGGTGCCCGTCAATGGTTGTACGGGTGCCTAACAAATGTCTATAAATTGGCTTTGGTAGACAGGTGGATATTTTGTTATGGGATGTGAAGCTATAGAATGAAGGGGGGACAACGGGGGGGACCTTGGGGGTCCAAGATTTCGCTGGATGGTTAAAGGAATAAAGGGAGCATTACAGTTGAGGAGAAGCCTACCGTGTACAAATTGGGTCATGAAATAAATGACCTGCTAAAACGTAAAGGTTGAACGGGAAATGGTGAGGGTGGGAGCCCCCCCATCTCTGTGAATCTGGGAATTGAATACGTGAAGGGAGAAAAAGCAGGTGGTTTGGTAGGAAAAAGGGAATCCTAAACTACCCCCCCCCCTGTATCAGGGGAATCAAAGGAAGGTTGACACACATTTTGACACAAAATGGTTTTGAGGGCATAAGACTGAAAAAGTTTAAGGGGAAACGTTATGACATTAGGGGAGTACGCAGTTGAAATATCAGTGGGGACCCTGGTGGGACTAAAGAGGTTGGCCCGAGAATGATTGGCAAGATGCTTGGAAAGGAGACGGCAGTGAGAAGTAAAGAAAAGAAATTTTAAGATTGCAGAGGAGGCTAAGCTGAAGAAGAGAAAGAAATTAGAAAACTGCATGAACAAGGGAAAGAGAAATTTTGAACAAATTAGCGGCCCCCGTGGTAAAGGGGATAAGGTGTATGGGAAATAATGCAGAAAGGAAATGAGAGGAAATTATGCTGCAGATAAAAGAGAAGGATAGCTGCAGAAGATAAAAGATTTGCACAAAGGGGAAACTGTTTACAGGACTCAAGGGAGTTTGAGTTTCAAGGCCATGCTCCTGAAAATGGTGCCAGTCCCTTTGCCTCTGTGCTAAAGTTAGAAGGGAACATTTTTTCATTGATTAGGGTTCATTTGAGGCAAGACTCAGTGTTGGAGCCTCAATGATGCCACAGTTTGAAGCTACCTAAAACGAATATGGTAGCAGGGAAACACTATTAGCTACCATTTTGTTGAGAAAGTTTCATGCCTTTGAGTTTTGGAGCTTATGAACGATTACTCTATATGAGAGGTAGTATTATTATTAGCTTACCACGTATATTTGGGGTTAGAGAGGAGAAAGTGGGAGAGCTTAAAGTTATCTCAGGGACTTCGTGGGGCAGCTTATGAAGTTTTTTGCAAAAATGAGCAGAGGTGATCAGGAAAATTATGACATGCTAAAGCAGGCTCTTTTGTTAAGGTATGAAAAGAAATGCAGAATTTCTATAGGAAAAAAATTTAGGAAATGCTAAACTACTGTCAGGTGAAACCTATCACCAGTTCTCTGCACGAATAGAGACATACTTGGAGAAATGGACTTCTCTGGGGAAAACCCAAGATCTTAAGGAAATGGTCCTTATAGAGCAACTAAGAGAGTCCATGGCTCCAGACCTGAGAAAGTTTCTCATGGAACAAGTTGCAGAGAGGCTGGATGAGTTGCTAAATGTTGCTGAAAGGTATCAAGCAGCTCAAGCAGAGGTAACAGGTAATAAAAAGAAACAGGTGGACAACTTTAGGGCACCACAGAACTTTAATAAATTTGATCCTAAGGATCAAAATAAAGGTAAGCACCAATTTGATAGGCCACGGTATGAAAATAAAAATAAATTCCCACAATTCGATGAAAGAAAATATGATGAAAGAAAATCTTTCAACCAAGGAAAAAGGTGGTGTAAGAATTGTCAGATGGACAATCATGACACTGACCGTTGCAGAAGGAAACCTGTGTATATGGCAACCCTTCAGGTCAGGTCGACCTCAAGACAGGAGGAGGATATTATGTTAGATACCACTCCAGAAGAGATGAGGAAGGCACAGGCTGGGGATAAAACACTCAAGCCTTGTTTCAGGAAATTGTCAACTTGTCATACAACTCCAGGCAAGGGAGATTTTTACATGAAAAACAAGTTGATGTATAGGAAGACTGGAGCTAGATCCAAAGGTCAGGACAGCTGGTACTTCCTAAAAGATATAGGACAGACTTAATAAGGAGCCTACATGTGAAACCAGATGGGGACCATGAGAAGATAGGTACCATCATTCAAAAGGTGGCTCACAATTATTATTGGCCCAAAGCAAGATGGGACATTGAGAATTTTGTAGAAAGGTGTAGCATAGCACATGAGGGAACACCCACAAGTGGGAACATGGATCAGGACCTGGACACGCCCCGGGGCAAAATTAGGCCTGATAATAAAAGGAAAAATAGATTTGATAAAGTGGACCAAATGGAATGGGAAGCCCCTTTTCACGGACAAGCTTCACTTAACTTTTTTACAATGGCCACTATGCGGAGAGTGCAAAAGGATGTCTTACCCCAGGATAAGCCGAAAATCCCTCAATCGGACTTAAACAAACTGGAGGAAGAGGATGTAGGGAGGAAATCTCTCATCAAGAATTTTAAGTGGGGAGAAAGCCCCAAAAGAAAAATTGGTAGCGGTCGTTTTGTGAATGATAATTCTGGGAGGAAAAATCATCACTATAAAGCTTCGAGTGGAATAGACCATACCGGTGCATGGACAAATAGGTCCACACAATTAAAGGTCCATATGTAGCTTTGTTAAGAACGTGGACTGATGAAAAGGCAGAGGAAAACATTACATCTTCATACCAATATGTGAATGAGCTGACCACTCGGTTAAAAACTGGCTGGAAACTTGCCAATGAAAATTTGAAACAAGCCAGGAAGGAACATGCTGCCTATTATAACAGGAAGGCGAAAGACAGAAATTTGGCTGTGGGAGAGAAGGTACTGCTTCTTTTGCCCGGGAGTCAGAATAAGTTACAAATTGGATGGCAGGGTCCATATACAGTTCTAGAGAAGGTGTCTAGAACAAATTATAAGATAGATAAGAAGGGGAAAGAAAAAATCTATCATGTGAATCTCCTGAAGAAATATTTGGAAAGAGAACATCAGGAGGAGACACACTTGTTGACCTTGTCCATCGCCATGGAGATGAAAAAGGAACCACTTTCATCATTTGAATATCCATTACACCCCTGTGAGACAGCAGCACAGGTGAAAATCAGTACACATTTAACGAAAACTCAGAAAGAGAGAGTGCAACAGGTTCTAAATAATCATGCAGAGGTGTTAACAGACCGACCAGGGCATACAAACCTATTGGAATATGATATGAAACTAATAGACTCCACACCTGTCTGTATGAAACCATATTCGATTCCGTTTGCTAAGGAGAAAGCTTTGAAGGAAGAGATAGACTATCTGTTGAAGGAAGGAATTATTTCGCACAGTGAGTCTTCGTATAGTTCCGGTGTTGTCCTCTTAAGGAAGCCCTCTGGAGAACATAGACTCTGTATAGATTACAGGAGACTGAATGCTATTACAGAAGGACAGGTGGATCCATTGCCGGATACAAATCAGCTGTTTGCCAGACTAAATAAAGCTAAATATTTCTCAAAAGTGGATCTGAGTAAAGGATACTATCAGATTCCAGTAAAGCCTGAGGTTAGACCATACCTAGCTTTTAGTACCTCAGAAGGACACTATGAGTTTAATAGATTGCCATTTGGATTGAAGAATGCGCCTAGTGTCTTCTCTAGAATGATGAGAAAATTATTGGATCCTCTGAATAATCCCTGTATAACAAATTTTATGGATGATATCCTTATAGCAACAGAAACATTTGAGGAACACATTGACTCTCTGAACATGCTGTTTGACCGACTTAGGGAGGCAAATTTAACAGCCCGACCAACCAAATGTTGCGTTGGATGTAAAGAATTGGAATTTTTGGGACACACAGTTTATCAGGGAAACATGACCCCTGACCCAAAGAATTTAGAAAAACTACAGAAAGCCCCGAGACCACAAACCAAGAAGGACGTGAGATCCTTTGTCTCATTATGTGGTTTCTACCAGAAGTATATCAAAAACTTTAATTCCATATGTGCACCGTTAACTGAATTGACACGTAAAGGACTTCCAGATCGCATTACATGGACACCACAATGTGAAATGACTTACCAAGAATTGAAGGAAAAGCTCACAAGTAAACCCATTTTGAAATTACCTGACTTAAGTCAAGAATTCATAGTAAGGACGGATGCAAGTAATATTGGGTTAGGTGCAACTTTACTATAGAAATCAGATGCATTGGATGGGGAATTAAGCCCAGTGGCATATGCTAGCAGAAAGTTGAATAAAGCTGAAATCAACTACTCAACTAGCGAAAAAAGAATGTCTTGCAGTAATATGGGCAATAAAGAAATTCAATATTTATCTATATGGGAAGGCATTTAAGTTGCAAACAGATCACAAACCTTTATCGTTTCTAGCACAGGCTAAGCATGAGAACTCTAGGTTACTCCGATGGTCTTTGCTTCTGGCTCCATATAATTTTAGCATTGAGTATATATCTGGAAAAACCAATTTGGGAGCGGATTTTTTAAGCCGCCATCCGTGTGATGAGAATCACCGTAAACCCCAGAAATAATAATAAATTTCTCTATGTGAATATAGAATAAAGGACTGACATATAATGTCTGTTTTAAGAGGGGAGGTGTCGTGGAATATTCTAATCCACATATATAAATTATCAAGTAAATATAAAGCCTAATAAATACATATAATAAATAAAGGAAGAAGAATGGTAAAGAACAGTGCTGTCACAATGACTGTACTCGAAATCCCCTTGTTTTCTACTGCGTAAGCAAATTGTAACGTTTCACGTCGATATTAAAGGCTTTCTGCAACATACACGCGTTTCCCAAACACACAATAAAATGTGCTGCCTTTCTAAGAAAAACCTTGAAATATGCAAGTTGACCTAAATTTTAAATTCCATCATGTCTTTTTCTACACTGCGTTACCAAAACGAACGAACAGATGGACAAAAGGATAAAGAGAGAGGGGAGGGCTGAAAATCAGGAACGCATGCAACACGCGTCGCGCGATACACAAATGCTGCCATCACGCGTGTAAGTCTACATGCACTAATTTTTTTTCAGACGGACAGTGATAAAATACACTACCCTTTCCCAGAGTTAGGTTTATAAATCCTGAAAAACTCTTATTAGAAAAGATAACATTAGATGGGTTTACGGTTGAAAACATAACAGTACCCAGACAGCACATCTTCGAAACAGGAGATAGAAAATACATATTTTGAACGCAGCCACGTAGCTCTTTTAAATTTGGATAATTGGGTTCCTTAGGGCTTGCTGACAAATAATATGTAAAACGTTACGCAAATAGTCCAGGAATTAATAAATTATACCCAAAATAAAATAGTGAGGATGCCTGACAGCATGGAATCATTTCTGCTCATAAAATCTTTTTTATAACGTGTTTGAAAAAACCTTACGTTACATAAATAGCCTACCATGTAAACTCCCAATTGATTGGAGCGCAACAAATGAAAGCCTAACCACGATTGGTCGGACTATAAATACTATCTTTCGTTGTTAGGGGAAACGGGGAAAGGTAACATTTTTTCAAACACTTGTCGAAACGGGGCCTCATTGGCTAGACTCGCTGGATATAATCACTTAGGAGCGTTAGTTCGAAACCACTTGTTTAAATAAGCTTGATAAAGCATCAGTGCGTTGAAGCCAGCTCATATTGTGTTAAATAAAAGCCTGGAACATAAGCAGATGGGAATTTGTGCCAGTAATTGTGCCAAAATTCATTGCTAATCAACGTATCTGTGTTTATTTCCATGAAATTGTGGTAAGCTTGAACCATTCAGTATCTTTTAATGAAAATTGAATGTAAATTGTTAATTTATGCCTGTATATATATGTGTAGTTCAGTGGCAAACAGGAGATAAAGCCTATAATGCTCCAGCCTGAACAGAGGTTGTCGGAGGGAAGTAAAACGGCATGGAATGGCCAAACAGTACACTGACACCTAGATGATTGACTAGAAAGAAATAATGCTGGAATTGCAGAGGCGTAGTAACCATTAAGGAGGTTAATGCTGGTATAAAGTACTTCAGAATGAAGCTGATAGTTGGCCTAACGCTCTGAACTCAATGTTTGTGCTGTATTGTGATCAGTGTAAAAGAGAGTATAAGTTAGTTATGAAGTAGAAGGTACATCCTTCTTGATTTCAGGGACAGTGGTCTTGATGGTACTGAGCAGCACCTGGTCAGAGCTTTGCTGAATCCAGTGTCGGACAGCATACTCCTTGGTCCTTTTAGCTATCAGTGAGGTGTCTCCAGAGCCCAGAGGAGAATTCGAGCAGAGGAGTCCTTTCCTGCCGCCATCACGCCAGATAAGCTAACTTGGCCAGCTGAGCTCAACATTATGTCCCCTCATCTTGAAATGACTTTGTAAAATTAACATTAAGAGGGGAATTTACTTGTCTTAATATCAGGAACTGAGAACATCTCCAATAATAGTCCCAAAAGACAAACTATTGAAGTCATGATGACAAATACCAACAGAGCTTGAACAAAACAAAACCAGTATTACCTCATATTACAACTACACAACTGACACACATAGGATATTTTTAATAATATATGTCACTACAATATTCATATTGATAAAGTCTGTACATATACTTGTAATTAAAATTGATTGTGATTCCTGGTTCCTTTGTATTTGAATCAGGACACATATACCTTTATGATAACCATGAATACATATTGTTATTTGAACAGTTATCAGTGACTCCTTAAGATATTCTCATAGAGTGTTATATGTATGTGAGTGTCACAGTGTTGTCAAGAGTAGTGGATTAAATTAAATTGTTTATCTGTCTGTTGTTGTGACTTACACTTCATCATACACATACCCTAGACACATAACGTAGTCATCATACTATTCCAGAATAATTCTGACTGAGATATATAGATATGTGGTAGCAAGTAAGGTTATCTATAATACAATACTCTTAATAGATATAGATACCTTCACAGCTGATCTCAGTCAGTACACTAAGTCCCCTATAAATATTTATAACATCCCACTTCACCACAGTTGATTTCCGAAGAAAGGTAATTCCTCCTGTATTGAACTTTATGCTATCATCTAGAAGTTCGTCATTTTGTGGCTCCTTGCTCGCCTGTGTGATTCAAAATGGAGAGGTACTTTGACTAGGATTTTCGCCACCGGTATCTTTATACCTGAACTAGTTATATATATATGGGTCGCTCTAGACCAACAAGACTATTGTCTGTGTTCCAGGATTCGTTATATCAGAGATCACGTCCAAGTCAGATGGTTAGACTTAGGAAGGTTATAAGGGTCGGTTTGACCTGTATTCCATGTATGCTATTCACGTGCAGACAGTAAACGGACTTATTGTACACATCTGATCTGCTAGCATCAGGAAGGGAGCATTTATTATTGTCTATGAACATTGATGATCTGCAGCTGACACTGTTGCAGAAGTTATATGTATGAACCTTAGGCACCCAGATCTGTGCTATATATATATATATATATTATTTATACAGCTTCATGAACCAGAACTTTATGATATCGAATATACCGAAGCTATCTGTTTACAATAGAACTATTGAGTATTGAATCCTACATGACTATCAGCTAATATGATTTTGAATGCTGCATTCGTTAAACTATGTTGGTGATGACAAAATATCATGACTGTTTTGTGGCGTGCAATAAATGGTATAAAACATAAAGCGAAGTTACCATTTTCATGACTCTACACATCATGTTGCCTGTGTTGTACCCTGTGAACTATTCTACTGCAACATACACAGCAACACTATAAACCAGAGAAGACACCTACATCTTGCACTTTTATACCAGGTGTCGATAGGGGTGGTGATTTGTCGTCAGCCTAAATCCACTTTTGGTGGTCAGACCCTTTGGCTTATCATTCCAGTTAAATCCACCCTTATCAATATGCGATATTGGTTCTGTCCCTCTTTGTTTACCACGAACAAAACTGAGTTACCAGTAAATGTCACATATATATTTTGGATTTGTTTCACAGAAAAATATTAAGAATGCCATGGACAAGCTAAATAGAGTAATAAAAAAGTCCGGAAACGTCCGTGCGAAAAGGAAGTTTATTACATACATTAGAAGAAAGCAATCCACGTTCTTATGGACAACTTACAGAATCGTTTAGGATAAGAACGGGAGTGAGACAGGGATGCCTCTTGTCTCCATTTCTTTTCTTACTAGCAATAGGTTGGGTTATGAAAACATCGACATCACACAACAGAAATGAAATCCAGTGGAATCTGACTAAACAGTTTGATGATCTGGATTTTGCTCATCCGTCCCATAAACATAATCAGATGCAAGAGAAAATGAAAATTCTCGGTGAGAGGTCACAACACGTGGGCCTGCAAATACACAGGGAAAAGACAAACATTATGAGAATAAATGCAAGAAATGATAACAAGATTGAACTTGAAGAAACGCCGCTAAAGGATGTAGAATCGTAGACATATCTTGGTAGTAATATAGACAAAGTTGGAGGGGCAGACAATGATATCAAAATAAGAATACAAAAAGCAAGAGGCGCTTTCATTGCATTGGGAAACATATGGAGAACATGAAAAATCAAGTCCAACACGAAAATAAGAATCTTCAACTCAAATGTCAAGTCAGTCCTATTGTATGGCTCTGAGACATGGAGAGCAACAAAAACAACAACCAAAAAGCTACAGACTTTTATAAACGGGTGCCTGTGTAGAACAGAAGGACTGAAATGGTATGACAAAGTCACAAATGTGGAATTGATGACAAGAACCAGACAAGTGCCAGTGGAACAAGAGTTGAGAAGAAGACGCTGGCGATGGATAGGACACACATTGAGGAAACCTGTTGATAGCATTACAAGGCAGTCCTTGTTCTGGAATCCACAGGGAAAGAGAGGCAGAGGTAGACCAAAAAACACATGGAGAAGAGAGCTGGAAACAGAGTGAAAATGATGAGGAAAACATGGAAAGAACTTGAGCGGATGGCACGGGACAGGAAGACTTGGCATGTGTTTGTTGAAGGCCTATGGTCCTCGGGGAGCTAAAGGGTATTGATTGATTGAATCCACGTTCTCCTGGCTTATTATGAGAAAGTGAAAGCTGGGATACGTTGTGGCAGCAGGAAAGATTGAAGAAATAAAGAGACCGAGGACCACAGAGAGAGAAGACACTGAGCACATTGACAACATGGCAGGGAAAACAGTCAACAACAGAATCAATGCCGGATTAAGGCCAACTGACAGTCAACAACAGAATCAATGCCGGATTAAGGCCAAATGATGCCCTAAGCACAGCCTATCAATGGTGCCCTCTCTGTCCTTCCACTGCTTAACTGACAAGACATTAATACTCAATAAGTGCTGAAGGTGAAATAAGAGATCGAAAATTCAGTTTTCTTCCAGGCCGGACCCCAAAACTATATTAAATAAAAACGTTTTTTTTTTTTAAATTTTATTTAACACTAAATAGCAATAAGCAATATAAACAATTTATTTACTTATAACTAGGGCTACAAAAAAAATGCAAATTCTCAGCACTGTTTTATGCATTTCTTAATAACACTGTTATAAGGGGAAAAAAAATTCAAATCCAAAAATTTATTGAAAACGATTTTTAATCTTTTCATTACAAAACTAAAGTCGAGTGTGGCAGTGACAGAGTAGAGAGTTAAGGGCATGATAGCTAGGAAAAGTCTGTGGTGTTCTCTTTCCTTTGTTGCCCTAAGCGTGTGCTTATTTTGCTTACTGGTTATTCCAGCACTGAACAGAATTGA
This sequence comes from Oreohelix idahoensis, assembly GCA_024509875.1. Classification (NCBI taxonomy): domain Eukaryota; kingdom Metazoa; phylum Mollusca; class Gastropoda; order Stylommatophora; family Oreohelicidae; genus Oreohelix; species Oreohelix idahoensis. Next base: position 85,090 of record JAMPIV010008841.1, read on the forward strand.
TAAGCAGTACTGGAGACAAGAAGTTGTAGAGAGAGCTGGTGTAATGGCTACGGCGTTGTACTGGCGACCAGGTTTTCATGGTTCAAACCCGGGCGTCAGCGTTTGAAGGAATGTTTACGACCGGAAATTTGACTGAATAACCTGAACGGCTCCTGCACATAAATCCCGTGTGGATGGGAAGGAGCGAAGCTCCTGACCGGGTTGGAAGGAAAGTCCACTGACTCCCCAGCCTCGCAATGACATGTCATTGGGCCAAAAGAGCTGGAAAGCTCGAGTGCCGCTGGTTAGAAAAAAAAAAAATAATTACCTACGCCACCAGGCACGATGCTTTAAGAAGATGAAAATATTGTGAACTATTATTTTTCTGTGAAAAGTCTTTTTAATGAGACTAGGTAACTCGATGCCTGTTTCTAATTTTTAAAAAAAGCATATATTCTCAGCAAGAAATTAACTGTGAGCATTAGCAATGGATACATCACATCTTCTTCTTCTTCTTCTTCCCCGTTCGTCCTGAAAAGGACGGTGGTTGCGTTGTGTCTATTTACGCCGTAGCTGTGATATCTGCACCTTTCGGTCGACACATCCGACTTCAGCACGGCATTTTTAGGGACCGGGTTTGCCTTCCCTCTGCGATCCGTACTCGCTCAGCCAGACTGCACTGCTGCAGACTGTTTCCAGGACCACCACGTGGAGGTGGAGTGCGGTCTTGACCAGCTCTGGATCGCTGATCCTGATGCAAGCAGTACAGCTATGGGTCGCTGACTGCATTCACTATTGCTGCATCTTGGGGTCCCACATCACATCTGACAATAGAACAGTGAGATAAAACTTTCATTCTTTTCCTTTTCGCTACTTACAAGTGTACAGAGCATGAAGCTACCACAACTGGTCCATTTCCAGGAAGCATCTGACAAAGACCTCGTGCTGTTGGAGCAGTGGCTTCTGTAGCAAATAAGTTTATCTGGTCATGTGTACAACCTCATATTAGTTGTCGCTTGTAATATGTCTAATTTAGCAGCACTTATATTCTCTTTGCCTCCCCAGAGAGCTCCGGGGACAGCAGGTGCAGATAGGAATTAGGCATTTCAAAATTTTCAACGAGCTCCATCTTGGGCACAAAATCGCCTGTTGTATTCGTGACGTCTTCATTAAACGAGTTACGCTGCACTGTTTCGTTATGCAAGTAGCACAGTGCATCTGATTTCAACAGGAATTTCTGTAGGGTTGCCTTCCTTAGCCCTTGACTGTCCCCAGCTACCTGCAAGGCAGCAGGGGGTTTTAAATCAGAGTTTTCCTTCTCCTAGATGAACTGTCATCCACGTCTTACTAGCATCATCTACCTGGAATTTAACCCATGTCTGGGGTTTGGGTTGGTGCTGGCCAGAGCATGGTCCACACTCTGGTGCGTATTGCGCCTGCACCTTAAGGGGTCTCAAACTACACCTGACCCGGAGTGATAAATAGTACTTGTTCTAGCCTTTGTATCGCTGTATATGCAATGGTGAGTCTAATCACTAAGCACGCGATGTGTGTGCCATTCGTGCAGTTCTGTGCTTACTTCCTACAGAGAATATCTTACTTAAGAGTACTATGGATTAATGAACGTTTACCCGTACGGACGGACCAATGTCACCTGCCTGGTCAGTTTACTGATCTAAGACTACTATAAAAGTAGTTCACATGTCGTTACGATGCGTTAGTTTAATCACAAGAAACGGGAAAGTTTAATTAAAAACAATGGGATTATTATTGATATTCCTCCTCTTGCCATTTAAGTCAAATACTCCTTCCCTTTCATCTACTTCTTCTCCCAATCTCCCCTACACACACACATAAAAATTGCTCCTATTATTACGTCACTTATTGTTTCTCTATCATCGTTTATTTCTTAACCATCAACCTACAGTTCTCACAACTTGGCAGCATTCGATAGCAAAGATTTGATCATAACCTGCACAATTATTCAGGATCTTCACCGATATTCCTTTATGCCTCAATTGATTTTATGACATGCCATATGTTGGAGTTAATATTTCTGCGCTGTCGTTAATCTAGAAAAATAACATCTTTTGTAGCTCGTTTTGATCTGGTAAACTGGAAAATTATATCTTCACTTTGGCCTTGACTATTTTTAATCCTTCATATGCTGAGCCACAAGAACCAAACACGTGCCAATGGAACAAGAGATGATAAAAAGACGCTGGGGATGGATAGGACACACATTGAGGAAACCTGTTGAGAGTATTACTAGGCAGGCCTTGTTCTGGAATCTCCAGGGTAAGTGAGGCAGAGGTAGACCAATGAACAGATGAAGAAGAGAACCGGAGACAGACATGAAGGGCACGAAGTGAACATGGCGACTGACAGCACGAGACAGTAAACTTAGCATATGTTTATTGGCGGCCTATGCTCCTTTGGGATAAATCAATGAGTGATTATGCTGAGCAGAAACGTCCAACGATGTTTGATGGACATATTTATTCAAGCAGAGGAACCCACCTTGTTTTATTTGACAAAACACTCCACCTATCCTCCGCAAAATCACGGGACGCCATTGATTGGCAAGTTACGGGTACTGTTTCTCTTAAAATTATATTTTTTTTTAAAATTGCGAAACCCGTCCTATTCTATAGCAGTACACTAGTTGGGAATCTTCGTATTAAATGAATCTTACTTTGTTTTCAAGCTAGACACAATAGTGAGAAAATTACATATAAGAATTTCCTTAGGCGTTCTTCCGTCCCAAAATTGTTCCCACCTTTTTCCCACCAAAGTTGCTGTCTGGAAATTACCTAAAAGTCGTGCGCTTCTGGCCATTGCACTAAACAGCACGACGCTTGAATATATTTCCTGTTGCATTCGTAACAAAACATGTCCTGTCTTTTTTCCCACCAAAGTTGCACTCTTTTTCATGGCGCGTTTTTGTGAGGGTAATTAAACACCTTTTTTAATATCCTTAATAATGGCCTGTGACTGATTCTTGACACAATTTCTAGAATTTTCCTCATGGTTAATTCGGGTGCGTGTAAATAAAGAATGGAGTGCGTTACATTTGCAATAACTCGGCCGATTCAATCGTTTAAGCCGATACTACCTTAAATACTGGTTCGGAGACGGAGTGGTATAAAGTTTAATTGGAATTTTTTGTTTACAAATATGTACATATAAAAGATTTTTTTTTTAAATCCGTACATTTACAAAACGTGTGATAAGGTAGCTGTTAAGCAATTGGTCAAATTTCAGTCCATTTTTTTCACTTTTAACTTCTCATCATGCCATTTTTTGACGCGTAACCCCATAGCGTCCCAAGCAATTCATCCAGATAAATGAACACTGAATAATTAGTGCCGTCATGAGTGTCACATAATTATTAGGTTGATCTCTTTTCCTCTCCAGCAGTATTTAGTTACATTGTGTGTGTGTGTACTAAATCACTCGCAATTTCCGTGGTCGGCCCATTTTTTTAATCTCTGCATTCAAGCAGATATTTTCTTATAAATTTTAAACTCCCTTCGGTGATAATTGATCATGCTTGCTTTGCGTTTCTCGGCTTTGCTAAGATTAAGACGCAGGTAAAATCAAGATGAGCCCGGTCAATATTCATATAGTGAACGCGTGTCATGTTTACCTCGAAGTGCCCCGCTATAAATTGTCGGCATGCACTCGGCGGAAACGAATGACATAATCATTTCCTGTACACCTTGTTACAAAGACATTACTTTAGATGAAAGTAATATCTTATTTGTAAACATTGCCGAGGGAGTGATCGGATGTTTTCTTTCCATATTTGGAAGACATGACCTTTGTATTAATGCACAGAAATTTCCTAGTGGAAATATTTTGAATTATCCCATCCTAAACACGCTTTAGCATAGTGGTAGCATAGTGGTTAGTGCACTGGCTTCCTAGCGCAGTGGTCTATGGTTCGATCCCCAGATGAGGCGGGAATTTTTTAGGCCACAAACGGCTCCTGGGTCGACCCAGCCCCAAATGGGTACCAGAGCAACTTCTGGGAAGGTTAAGGCGGCCGGCGTGATGCCGACCACATCACCCCTAGTGTGCCGACGGTCAAGATAATATGGGCCTAACACCATATTCCCAATATGCCTCAATGGGCGTGTAACGGGCTCCTTTACCTTTTTTTTTTTAAACACGCTTGTTTGAAACTATTGGCTGGCACGCGAGATATAAACATAACTACATTTCTGATTGAGGCCTGGTATAATAGTAAGCAACACGTGCCAGGAACGAGGGGGGGGGGGGGGAATATAACCTGACACTTTAGTCGGTTGAAAGCACTGTAAAAATTCACTCGCGCCAAGAAGACAACTAGACTTTGCCAGAGTTACGCATAGTACCAGACCGAACTTGTTGGAGCATAATGAGGACTTAGAGCCCAGGAAAACGCTATAATTTTAACTCGGAAAACCTGAATCTGAGGGAACTGAAACAGAAGTCAAAGTGGGAACTTATTGCGAAAGTAACAACACCCCAGACCAAGTGTAAGAGGCCTTTATTTCTCTGAGCCAGCAGTCTGTGAGCCTAAAGATTGGGGTAAGTTGTGCATTTTGAATTCTATATTTCTTTCAATATTAACATGTGAACTTATATGTATATAGTGACATTTGAATATTAATATGTGACAATTGCTAGTGGATGTCGAAGTCATTTGAGGCTGGCAACCTCAGCATATAGAATGATGATTTCATGAACCACCACTGCCAGGGCTGGTGACTGCTTTATTGCGAGTTTCTTATAAAGAACCAAAATCAGAGGTAGTCCCAAGTTCCACATGGAGCAGGAAGGGAATGATGGAAGAAATGATGTACATACTTGGTTTATCAGTAATATTTTCAACCAGTGTAAATGTAAAACATATTCACTCTAACTGTAATGAAAGTTTACAACCTTTTCAACCGATGTAAATGTAAACATATTCAAACTATATTGTTAACATTTTCAACTAAAGTTAAATATAAAACTATTCATTTCAAATGTAAAGATAGTTTTTCCTACACTGGCATTAAGATTAATTCTCAGAGAGGGTAAAAGTTCTGAGAAAGATGGGATGGTGGAATGAAAATGGGGGGTGGGGGGGAGGGCAAGGGGGGGGGGGACAGAAATATGTGTCGGGAAACTCAATACTCAGAGGGTATTCGTTTCTCTTCTTTTGTCATACTAGTTGGTGGTACCAGTTGAGGGTACTATTTCTGGAACAAGTGAGGGTATAAGTGGCCTGAAGTCGACGCTAGACACCATCATCAGACGGGTCTTAGAGACGCGGGACCAGCTTTGCAGTTACTCCCTGATTCTACTTGGAGCGGGCTGCAGCTCTTAAATCTTGGCCAGGAACGCAAGCGATCCAGTCTCCTATTTGCGAAGTACCAAAACATCAGCGGCAGCAGAAACGACTATTGGCAGCTAAGTAAAACTTAAAAGCTGCCAAGTGAACTGTCCATTTTCGAAAACCCTAACATCACACTGTGATGAATAATTTTTTTCTAAACAATTATTCATTTTTTATAACTGTTAAACATAATTGATTATTAAATTTGTTACTTGTATAAAGACAAATCTAAAGTTGATTTAATCATTTTGAATGTACTACATCCGTATGTCTCAGACAATTTCTTAAATACACGTAAGCAGAGCTAAATAATAATAAGAGGAAATTCGCTGAATTAACTCAGCTGGGGGCTTGAACGAGCTAACAAATTATAAGATAACCCTATCCTTCACAAAAGTTGACAGCAGATACTAGAGTTAACGTGCTCAGCCAATGCAGTATTGTTCTCGCTTTTCTGAATGTCTTTTGAACACTCCCTGGAAGTAGAAGCATCATTTTCCTTCTACGCACAACTCTGCCAAGAGTAATCTTGTGCGAAGGAAGACATCTTTGAAGACCCACATCAGTCACTCTTGAGTTTTGGCCATTGTTGGACCACTACTGCAGAGCTAAAGGGAGGCAAACCGTGACAATGAGGTCAACGGCAGAAAGAGCATAACAAAACTATTTCCCGCCATATTATGGCGGGTATGCTGCTTGTGAACTGGAAAAGATTTGTGTCGATTTTTAACGCACCGTTGACCTGGAAAATATGGGCGCGTGCGTGGAATACACATATTTATATACACACAAGATGGTAGAGGTAGTCCCTTAGCAGATACTGCCATAGTGGAGTGAAGTGTTAGAGACTTCACTTTACTGGTTTCTGAGCTTTGTGAAGTGGGGTTATCCGTTCTCTTCCTGGGTACCTTTGCCTTCCTAGCTCAAGAGCAGAGTCACGTACCTTATTACAACTGGGTAGACTTCAGCGTGACGCTTCTACTTCTTCAGTTAAGTCGCTGAATCTGACCGTGGGTACTGGAAGTTTTGATCTCATTCAGTTTATTGTAAACTTATAGTTTAAAGCATGTTGGCTTCTTTTAAGAAGATGCATCTCAGAGACGCTTCAAGGGTAGAATAGCCCAGGCACAAGAAGGGTTCAACAGAATGAAAAGTAATTATGCAACACATATTTGTCAATAGAAAGAAGAAAGATAACTCCTCCGCATTAAATACAGCCCAACCTGACATTGGAAAGGAGTCATGGATAACCAGGGCTGTGAAGGCGGAGTCGGGAGTCGTATAATCGTTTTTTAAGCGGAGTCGGTTAAAATGTCCGTACTCCGAATTTCATGCCATATGACTAGAAAAAAATTGTACGCGAAGTCGGAATTCTAAAATTTCAGGAGTCGGAAAATATTTTGGCCGAATTCACAACCCAGTGGACACAACTAGAAGGCAAGCTGGACAATTCTTGAAAGCCACAAAGTTGTGGTTTTACAGAAGAATTTTAAGAGTATCATTGACAGCTTAAAAAAAAGTAATGAGGATGTCTGGAAAAAGAAATTGCCACAAGCGAAGCAAACTACTAACATTAAAAGGGCACGATCATTTTCACAGGACATGTGAGAAGAGGAAAGTTGGGTTCTTTTGTGATAACAGGAGTCAATGAAAGAAATTGAGATCGAGAACGACAAACAGAGACAGTTTAACAGCATGACGTGGAAAGAAGCCAACAATGTAATTGACTAACAGCACTACTGACATGGAGTTGTGGAGAGACATTCTCATCTACGCCTCCTGGCATAGTACTTTTTCAAGAAGATGTTTTTCTTTACACTCCCTCCTCACACTGAAGTTTTAAAGCTTGAAAAACCCTGGTCTTATGGGTAGTGACATCGGATGCCTAGCCTTCTCGGATAAGGGCGAAAAAATAGGAGATCCCGTGTGCAAGTTGCGCACGTTAAAAATCCCACGGCAGTTGGAAAATCGTAAAGAGTAGGTCGTAAGGCCGCTGCCCTGGCAAAATTTAAAAATTAGGAAACCTACCCACCACAAAAATATTTATAGAATGTGTGATTCCTATACAGTATATACGCACATGGGGATTCTCGCCGGTGCTACGGAGTTCGTGCACTGCGCTGAGATCCTACTTGTATGATCTAAGGGAGGAAATCGGAGCACTGATGGAGTTGTCCATGTGCAACGAAGATAGTCCTTAAAACCAGACCAAACACAAACCAAAACTTTTTCTCATCTTCGCCGTTTGTTTCGTCACATGTCCGGATGAAGATGCCTTATGGGACAGACCTCCCGAGATGCTCGATTTCTTCTACTAGAGCTTTATCCGTGAATTGACTTTTCTGAAGCAGTGAGTCGCATCACGCGCATTACTCGCCAGATGGCACTTGCTAAGAAACAACGTAAACACAGGTCGGATGGATAAAATCTGTCTGAGTTTTCCATCTCCATTGCTTGACAGTGAGAGTTGGGGGGGGGGGGGGGGGGGGGGGGGGCGGTGGGGGTGGGGGGGTTGGGGGGGGGGGGGGGGGGTACGGGGGGGGGGGGTTGGGGGGGGGTGGGGGGTGGGGGGGGAAGCCCCGACTTTACACTCTCGAAGACTCTTTCGCTGACCTATCTCTATAGCCCTACTCTACAATTTTATGGGCATACATCTTTTCTTATTTACTTGAGGGCCCTAAAGGCGCGAGACCGTTTGTAAGCGCATACTGTGAATACCTGCACATCATCCCCAGTGAAAAATATTTCGTTTCGCCATTTGTTAGTTCTTCATTCGAACCTTGGGGCACATGAAGTCTTCCGCGTAGTCCCTGTCGTAGCTTATCGACAAATACCGCACCGACGGTCATGCTCAAAGCCGCTTATTTTGTGAAGAGCCGCTAATTTTCACGGTAAATCTTGTTATCGCTCGAGATTTAGCATGTGTTCCAGATGGGAACTGTTCATTCTCGTAAAGTAGCTTCGAACTTAAGGAGCGCTTTTTTTAAAATGCCAATCAAGCGTCTTATTTACAACATCATTTGAAATGATTCCGGCTGGCTTACTTGAATGTAACTGACAAACATTTGTCTGATACATTCAGAGAGTATTTGAGAGACATTTTAAATAGGAACAAAAAATGTATGTTGCCCTTTACTTTCATAAATCTAACATTGATGGTATCTTTGACGTCCAGGTGTATACTGTTTTGATGGTAGAATTTTCTCTTTTTTTTTGTAGAATTTAAAAAGAAAAATATGGGTAGTCTTTGCCCTGAATATCTTAATACTAAATATTACTGTCAATAATCTCTTTGGCATTTATCTTTAGTTTTCGTTTAAAACAAAAATACTAGCAGCGGTAATACGTGAGAGAGTTTAATCATTCTCTTCATCATTTGTCTTTGTGTTCGTTATGAAAAATGAAGCTACCACTGTTCCTCGTCTCCCTGTAGGAAGCTTGCGCTAAGCATTCACATTTCTATACAGCAGTGGTTTCTGTGGCTTACTGTTTTATAAGATGACGTTGCTATACCCACACTCAACATCGTATATGACGCCGTGTACGATAGGCCTTTTCCGTTTGCGTTTCATTTACAAAGAAACAAACAAAGACATCCCTTCTTTGCAATCGAAACTGACTAAGGGACCCTTCCTCCTACAAACGTTTAATTTAAGTTTGGTTAATGGCCATTCAGGGTTTATCTGAAGTTAGGGAAGGCAAACTCAGCGAAGAAGGCAACTGGTCAAGCCCACCTCATTAGGTTGAGGCTTAGTTCAATGAAATCTCAAACGCTTCACTAGTTTCTGCTATGGAACTAGCTTTACTGTTGACATTTTCAACGCAGCAGTGAACTGTGAAAGGGCATCAATGTACAGTGATGCCTACTATATGGTTAAACAGGAAAGCAAAACACGACCTAGTGAACAATGACCACTACGTGCCTTTCCAGTATTGTCTTGCCTATGCGGTTAGACCGCTTTCATCTCGCGCGACAGTTACCGGATTCCGGGATGGAAACCGGCTGGCTTCATTCACGCTTCAGTTTACCCAGCTGTAAATTGGTACCTGATCTCTGCTTGTGAGTTAGGAAAGACAAATGCAGCAAGGAAGAAAACTGGTCACACCATCTCATTAAAAAAAGCTGAACCTTGTATGGTGAAGTCTCTAACCACATCCCTGCCTCCGCGGCAGTTTCTGCCATGGGACTATACCTACAAAGAAAGAAAGAAAGAAAGAAAGAGATAGTTTTAAGATTAATTGACCGTATACGAGTGAGATATTTTCAAACTCAGAAGTGTTGTGCAAAGTCACGCGTTTGTTTAACAAGGTTCTCCAAAATTTCTGTCAACAAGGTAAAATATGAACAATTTTTAATTGCTGGTTTTTAAGACGCACACACTTTTTTGTTTGTTGGAGCCCACTTAACAATTCGTCTTGACATCCAGGACGAATGCCAGAACGTCTGATGTATTTTCTGAGTGTATCCTGTGCTAGCTGTTTTTTTTTTTTTTTTTTCAATTCGTCTTGACATCCAAAAAAGGTGGGGACTGTGAATTCGGCAAGAGAGAAATTTGGCCTGTGGCTGAGACAAAGGTGATGTTTGCTTACAGTAAGGTACTGGTTGAGAACTCTGTAACGCTTGCAATAGTTGATGATCTATCTATCTATCTATCTATCTATCTATCTATCTATCTATCTATCTATCTATCTATCTATCTATCTATCTATCTATCTATCTATCTATCTATCTATCTATCTATCTATCTATCTATCTATCTATCTATCTATCTATCTATCTATCTATCTATCTATCTATCTATCTATCTATCTGTCTGTCTGTCTGTCTGTCTGTCTGTCTGTCTGTCTGTCTGTCTGTCTATCTATCTATCTATCTATCTATCTATCTATCTATCTATCTATCTGTATGTACTATATGTGACGGTATTGCCTCCACTGCTTTGCAGTAGTGGTCCAACAGTAACCAAAACTCAAGAGTGTCTATTATAGGCTTCAATGGAGTCTATCTTTACACAAGATTACTCTTGGCAGAAATGTAGATAGAAGAGTAGTAAAGCTTCTATCACATGGGAGTCTTCACAAGATATTCAGATAAGCGAAAACAATGCCGGCTGTTGATAAGCACGTTAATTCTGTAATGTGCCGACACCTTTTATGAAGAATTTAAGCAATGGTTTATTCTAGCTCGTTAAGCCCCCACCGCTGAGTTAATCAGTGGAATTATTATTATAATATATAGCTCTGTTTAGAGTGTGTGTTTAGTAACTTTGACTGAGACAAACACGTAGCACATTTAAAAGGATTGAATCGAAGTTAAATTTGCAACATTACAAATAACAAACTTTAATAATTATTTTAAGTTTTAACAGTTGGAAAATAATTTGAATATTTATGAAAAGGATTTCATCACTTGAATGGGATTTAACTGAATAAAGGAGGTCACTTTTGGCAGCAGATATTTTCACTTATCTGCCAATGGTAGTTTCTTCTCCCGCTGGGTTAGTTCCTTTCACTCTGCTCGCGCTCGTCTCTGGTCAAAGTTCTGGCGCCGCACGTTCCCAGAACGTCAAGGAGTAACGGCCAAGTTGGTTCTGCGTCTGTCTATAAGACCCTCTTATGATGGCATCTCGTACAACGTCAGTCCACTTCTACCTTCACTTGGTTCCAGAGATAGTACTTTCTGCTGGTACCACCAACAACTGGTAATAGAAATAGAAACGAAACGCTCTTCTGAAAATGGCGTTTTCCGACATAGTTATGTGCCCCCCTCTTCTATTCTACCATCCCATGTCAGAATTTACCCTCGATGAGAATTAAATGTAATCCCTCGGAATAAAACTTCCTTTACATTTAAACTGAATAGCTTTAGCTTTACATTAAATTTAAATGAAAAGGGTAAACGTACAGATATAATATGTTTTACATTTACATCTCCACTGTTTGAAAAGTGTTCACAATATAAACTGATTTATATTTCATTTATATTTACACTTATGGAAAAGTTTGAAACTTTTATTAATTTAAAATGAATATGTTTAAATGGACATTTACACTGCTTTGAAAATGTAAGTATTATACTTAGAATGTACTTCATTTCTTTCATCTTTCCCTCCCTGCTCCATAGGGAACCTGGAACTACTTTATGGTTTTAGTTCTCTTTACGAAACTATCAATAAAGCAATCACCAGCCCGTGCAGTGGTGGTTCATGAATATTCATTCTAGATACTGAGGTTGCCAGCGTCAAATGACTTTAACATCCAATAGCGAGTTTCACATATTAAACTTCACATGGTAATACGGAAGCGATTATATCACACTTGTCTGCCCCCATGTGTCACACAGACATTAATCTCGTTATCTGTCGTATGAGTACGCAAACTCCGTGTCTTATCGGTGATTAAGCCGATAGCGCTGGCCGATGTACGTGTTTATCTGCACGCCTATAACCAACAAATCTGGTTAGCGCCCAGCAAATGTGATGTATCATATCAGCCGCTCCTTGCAAATGTGATATTTATCACCTACAGGGTGATTTGATAAAATCAAATATCTACTACCTAGCAGAAAATTAACGAGGAGAGAAAGAAAGAGAGAAAGAAAAGTGCGATAATTGACAGCACATAATAAAAATCAGTACCACAAATGTACCGATACTGCCGGAGAGAACCAAAGATCGCGAAGACTAACCTCTGTAACTGTGCCTCTGCTCTTACGTGCGCCTTTCGTAGCCTGGAAATGTGCCCTCCAAGCCATTGGTCAGCCTTTGCTGGTTCTTCTTCATCCGATAAATGGCCCAATAGGAAATCGATGGGCACATTCTGCTCTCTCCCAAACAAAAGATAGTAAGGGGAGTAACCCGTAGATGCAAGAGGAGTATCGTTGTAGACTGCAAGAACCTCTGCCAGATGGTCTGACCATCTCCGTTTCTCATTGGTGGGCAATGGCTTCAAGAGATCATGCAATGTCCCGTTAAACCGCTCACTCTAGCCATTGCCACGAGGATTATATGATGTTGTTCGACTTTTCTCGATGCCTACTTTGCCCAGCTCTGAGATGACAGATAATTCAAAAATTACTGCCTTGGTCAGAATGGAGCCTCTGTGGCACACCCAAATACAGAAACAACCACTTTTTCACCAACACGGTGGATGCTTTTTGGTCCCTGGTTGGGACGGCAACGGCAAACTTGCTAAACACATCAGTTATAATGAGTACATTCTCGTAGCCTCGGGCGTCTCTTTCCAGCAGCATAAAATCCATGTAGACTACCTCGAAAGGCTTGGATGCCAGTAGGTTACCCGATGGACCTTGAAGCTTGAGATTAGGGGCTTTTGCTATATTGTATCTACTGCACCTCCTGCAGAATGCTTCTACAGCAGACGTTATGCCATCCCAGAAACACCTGCTTCGCAGTATCTGTAAAATGTTGTCACGACCCTGATGGCGAGTTTTGTGCACTGCCTCCAGCACTGGCTTCTTCAAAGATTCTGGTATCACTAGCTGCATGGTCCTTGTCCCATGTGGTCCGCTTACAATACGGTACAGAAAGCCTCTGATTAGTGTTACGCTGCCTTAGTAGCTTCTTTGCTGGCTTTGATAGCCTCCTCGTCTCTCTCTGGGCAATCTAGTACCATCTCTTATCATTCTGGAGACTGTCATTACATCAGTATCAGTTGCGCCAAGATTACTCTTTTGCCACAGAGCCAAGCTTCCGTTGTCTTTGAACACCTCAACTTGAGCTCCAAGCAGATAACTTCTGAACTTCTCTGTCATAGCCCATTTCAGGTTGAGTAGCTCTAGTTTCATGCTACTTTTGGCGTTTTTCTCTGATGGTCGTAGAGTGTGACTGGCATTTTCTAGCACTCTTTTCCTGCTATCTTGCACTTGTAATAATACAGTTCCCAGTCTCTGGTATGAGACATCTACTTCTAATATAAATGGCAAAGGAAAATCTGGGAAACCGAGAAGAGGAGTAGATGTGCTTTCAAATGCTTAAAAAGTTTTCTTGTGACAGGGACTAGGGTGGTTGATGCGAACTTGTATCGAAGTGGCTACCTCGCACCCAAGACCCGTGCACTAAGAAAATTTAATTCAGGATCGTTTGGCAGTGGTTGCTTACAACCCTTTCAGCGTTAGACTTAGGCAACATAAAGCACTAATTCCACCGAACACACAGACAGTGTTCGTGGACGTTGTGTCCAAGGCAACTTCAGATTTCAACTCTGGTTCGGCGACTTCTTCTCTCTTGTCGTCTTGCAATGAAAAATGACATAGAAGAATGTACACAGGCTAAGCCTTGCGCGGTTAACATCCGGGCAGTTTAGCATACCTCTCAATGGATTGGCTACTATTCTGTCAGCGGACATTACTAATGTTCTATTTTTAAGTCCTGGTTAACGCTAAAATGGCGGCCCATGGCGGAATGCCGCTGTCACAGTAATTTATATAAGAAAGCCATTCGCTTTTCGTTGTACAGGTGGATAACGATGATTATGATACTAATATAACATATGAAATCTTGACATCTTTATTTATACACTGCGCATCAAAATACACGTTCCTTGTTTCAGTATAATAAGCAAGCTTCATTCATTCATAATAATAATGTTAATGACACATACATTCTGAATAGGCCCTATCAAGTCAAGTTGGCATTAACTGAAATACTACTGTCTGTCTTTCAGTCATAACTATCAGAATTCATATGCTTTAACTTTATAAATACTTTGTAAGTATCATACAAAATACAGTCTTTCCACTAGAGTAGAACCAACAGTGATGTTACACTTGCAGACATACTTGTAAAACTTCACGCATGGCAAAAGTTATTAGTTCAACAATAATTCATTACTAGAATTTCATTCATTCATTCATAACCCTCCACTCCCAAAGGAGCATAGGCCTTCAACAAACACATGCCAAGTCCTCTTGTCACTTGCCATCATCTCAAGTTCTTTTCACGTTCTCCTTATCATTTTCACCTCTGTTTCCAGCTCTCTTCTCCATGTGCTTCTTGGTCTACCTCTGCTTCTCTTGCCCTGGGAGTTCCAGAACAAAAACTGCCTTTGTAATGCTATCAACAGGTTTCCTCAGTGTGTGTCCTATCCATCGCCATCGTCTTCTTCTCATCTCTTGTTCCACTGGCACTTGTCTAGTTCTTGTCGTCAGTTCCACGTTGATAACCTTGTCATACCATTTTAATCCCTCTATTCTACGCAAGCACCCATTTATGAAAGTCTGTAGCTTTTTGGTAGTTGTCTTTGTTGGTCTCCATGTCTCAGAGCCATACAATAGGACTGACTTCACATTTGAGTTGAAGATTCTTATTTTCGTGTTGGATCCGATTTCTCCTCATCTCCATATATTTCCTAAGGCAATTCCTCTTGCTTTTTGTATTCTTATTTTGATATCACTGTCTGTCCCTCCAACTTTGTCTATATTGCTGCCAAGATATGTGTACGATTCTACATCTTGTATTGGTGCTTCTTACTAGAATTAGTTTTGTTTTATTAAAAAACCCACACAGTTTAGCTCTGGTAAACAAGATTCCTCTTTGAAAACTAATTACTTAATTAATGTCTAACTACAAAGCTGAATACTAACCCTTTAGCCTTTTGGTCTTGTGATCAGAAACATCTAATCAACATGGCACGTCTCGCTTACTTAGTTGTTCCCCTTCTACCGTGAGGTGTAGAGATTTGGAAGAGAGAGCGCCAGACTATCCAATCGGCTGTCTTCCTCCTGGCCTGGTTCCATTCAAGTCCTCGGTCCTTCAAAGATTGTCTAATGTTGTCCTCCCAGCGGACTCTGGGTCGTCCTGGGGGTCTGGATCCCTGGCTCTTTGTTTCCCATGCTTGTCGCGGTAGCCGATCTTCTCCCATTATGCAGACATGGCCAAACCTTCTTAGTTGGGACTGTTCTTTGCATTCTTACTGCAACTTGCTCTTTGTGAGGAATCCTCGATTTATGAGTCTTGGATTCGGCTATAATAGCTCCGAGATATTTAAAGTGGTCGACCCTGCTCCAGGATAACCATGGATTTTGTTTTAGAGCTACTTATGACCATCCCTCTCTTCTCCAGCTCTTTCTTCCAGACTTGCAGGTTGGATTGGAGATGTGCCTCTGATTTAGCAATCAGGGCAACATCATCAGCAAATGCCAGCTCTGAAATACATACCTGTCTCATCTTCCAGTACCCCACTGAATACTTTCTTGTTCTCTCCTTACATGACTTGATAACATCGTCCATGAGGAGTATGAAAAGATAAGGTGACATGATATGACCTTGTCTTACACCAGTGGTGGTCCTGAACTCTTCTGACTTATGGTTTGCTGTCCTCACATAATTTCTGCAAGACTTGTAGAAGCTCTGTATAGCATGAATCAGAGGTGCTGGAATGTTCTTCCTTGCCAAACAGTCCCAAAGTTTGCTCCAGAGGACCCATTCAAATGCCTTTTCCAGATCTATGAAACAAAGATGAATCTCACTCTTATACTCAAGGGCCTTTTCACTCAGCTGTCTGAGTGTGAAGATTAGGTCTTGAGTACTTCGGTTTGGTCGGAATCCGCACTGGACCTCATCCAATTGTGGCTCAGCTAGGCGTCGGAGTCTCTGCTCTAGGATTCTAGAGTAGATTTTACCAGGGCCACTGAGAAGGGATATGCCTCTATGGTTTCCACATTGTCGATTGTCACCCTTTTTGAAAATTGGTGTTATGATGGCAATCTCCCAGTCCTTTGGTATGGTCTTGTTGCACCACGCTGCCTGTAGGACCCTTAAGAGTAATAGGTCGCCCGATGCTCCCATGTACTTAACCATTTCTGGTGTTATACCATCATGCCCTGCTGCTTTTCCCATCTTGATTTTCTCCAGTGATTCCTTCAGTTCTTCCATCTTTATGTCATCTTCATCACCATTTGTTTCCTCTTCTGTGCTAGTGGTTATAATTTCTGATGCTTGACCTTGCTCACCATCAAGGAATTCTGAGAAATATTCTTTCCATCTTTCCATTACTTCCTTCGGGGCAGTAAGCAATTTGCCTTGCTTGTCTTTTATAAATTTGAGAGGGCATTGTATTTCCTTCCTCATGTTCTTTAGGGTCTTATAGAACAATTTCTGGTTTTCTTGTGCATCTTTTTCTAGCTTTTCTCCAAATTCTTCCAAGGACTTCTGTTTTGCTGATTGCACCTTGTTCTTTGCTTCTGTTCTGAGTATCACATATTCTCTATATTTCTCTATTTGTCCTGCTGTGTTTTTAGCTCCTAAAGTATTGTTTCCATGCCATTTTCTTCTCTCTTATTTTCTCTTTGACTTCATCTGTCCACCAAGGTGTCCTCTTTCTCTTGTTCCCAAGTCGGACTTCACCACATGCTTCTGCAGCAGCTGTCTTTATGATGTCCTTGAATTTAAGCCAGAGGGTTTCCAAGTCATCAGGTTGTTCTTCTGTGTTTCCCACCGCTGAAGCAATAAGCCCCTGATATCTGGTCTTAATTTTTGGCTCTCTCAGTTTGTAGGTCTTAATGCTCATTTCTTCCGTTCGTTTACTTGGTTTTTTGCGTGATGCTGGGCAGTTCCTAGGCTGAGCAACTCTTTCAGTTGTTCTTTTGATTGTAAGCAGTTAGTAATCACTTCCAATCTCTGGCCCCCTCCAGACTCTAGCATCCCGGACATATTTGAATGAGTTCCTCCTAGCAATGGCATAGTCGATCACTGACTTCTCATTCTTTGTTGGTTCACACCTAGTGTATGCATGTATGCGCTTATGGGGGAACTTTGTGTTTGTAATGATCAGATTCTGCTCACTGCAGAATCTAAGAAGTCGCTTTCCATTGTCATTGAGAGTATCTTCTCCATATCTTCCGATAACTCCACCCCATCTAGCATGGTCATTTCCAACTCTGGCATTGAAATCTCCGAGCATGATAATTTCATCTTGGCAGTCATCCACTGTCCTTTGAAGCAGCTCAAAGAATTCCTCCTTGACCTCTGCTCTCTCATCCTCATTTGGCCCATACACTATGACCAGGTTGACTATGGTTTCTCCTTCTTTTAGTTTTACAACCATAATGCGCTCCGAGACAAAGTTCCATCCATTGATACTGTCTTTCTGGTTTTTGGCCACAATGCAACCCACGCCCCCTTTAGCTCTTTCAGACATGGGTACACCACTGTATAGCAGCGTGTTGCCATAGAGATCCATGACTCCTTGTCCCTTTTTCTTTGTTTCCGTAATAGCCAGGATTTATAGTTTTGCTTTCCTCATCTCTTCCATCAGCTCCTCTTCTTTCCCATTTATAATTCTTGTGTTCCAAGTTCCATAAGTCGTAGTCCGTTCCAGTTCGTCGCCTTTAGAATCAGTCCGGTTTTCTCTCTTATATTATTCGTAATCATAGTTTAAAGCAAACAGGTGATTGGCCTGTTCTGCCTTTGCATGATGGAGGGGCTGCCTCCTTACGGCCTCCATGCAGGCCGCCCTCCTCCTTTTTCAGCCGAGCTTGGGACCGGCTTAGGCGGAGTTGCATGATTATTTATCAGAGCACTTTGTAAATTCTCTGCATTTTTTGCAAACTATTCATGCTGTTCGGCTGAATCATATTCTTCTCTATTTTCACTTAATACAAGTATTACTGTGAATTTAATTCTTCCGGAACTCATGTCCCACATCATTCGCCCTAAACTACCTTAGCATGTGAACACGGTTATAACTCTTGTGCCAAGTCAGATATCGTTATAATAGCATGTAGACTCATCGAAAGCGATGAGAAAAGATGAAAATAGCAATGAGTTGATTGGACAGGGCTAGGACATTAGGTTAAAAAAAAATAAGTACAGTCCAAAGATCAGATTAGATAATGTCCCATCTCCACATTGAGGGTCGGCAGTGATGGATCTCAAATGTTTGCCGTCTCTTGAGTTGATGGTGATTTTTTTGCTGTTGACTGTTTTATCCCCACCTCGTTATATTCTCACGACAAGTTCCGTCATTCTCGTGTCTGTTAGTTATTGCGCTTTACCTTCTATGGTTGCTTTGACACAAAAAAAAGCTATGTTAGTTTATATGTCGATTATATGTTATTTGTCTAATGCAGAGTATTTCCACTAATTCCTTATTTACAGTTTTTCATCAGCTTGTTTGTTTTCTTATGTTTCCGTGAGAAGCACGTCATCTTTCTACGTATATTCACACTTTAGCAGCGCTGAAGAATAATGGTATATAAGACACGAGGACTCAACATTTTTAATTTGATCGTTATAATTTCTGTCTCGTGCTGCTCAGCTTGTTCTGGCCATTCCAGTCCACCTAAAAGGCCCACCTATACAATATTCATTTAACAAAGCACTTTTCAAACACTTCCTAAACACCGATTATCTACCCCCATAGAAACATCATTTGCCTGTCAACATCTCATCCATAGGTCAACATTTCTTTCCCTCTTCCGCTCGTTTTTAATGGGAATAATTTGTTTTATATCCATGTAATATTATTAGATAATGTAATGTATGTGAGAATGTACCCGCATACCACTGTACTTTAGACATGTGAATCGTGAGAATGTACCCGCATACCACTATACTTTAAAGATGTGAATGTTTTCGTTTGCTTAAATGGGATGATGTACACGAGAATAAGCAGATATACGTTTTTATTTCTATTTTTTATTTTTATAAACTGCTGAAAGACTTTTACTGCTACAGAAGTGCGTAAGAAAGTGTTATTATTATTATTTCATTTTCCACCAAGAATGTATGGACATAAGCGAGAATGTGTTTATGTAATTTTTGTATTGACGATTGATGACACATTCAAAAATGCAGATTACTTGTAGACGTTTTGACAGCATAAGTGAGTGTCGGTATACAGAATTTATTTATTTATTGTTTTGTTTATATTATTTTATTTTACTTTTTATTTATTATTATTATTTTTCTTCAGTCACTATCTTGTTTATTTAAAAAAAAACAAAAAAACCTACTCATTTTTAATTACTCGTATCATTGCATACTGTAAATGAATGCTGTTATGTTATAATGTTGCATGCCTTTAAATTAATGCTTAAAGTAACATGTGGGAATAAAAGGATATACTCGTAGTATGCAAGATTAATGAGAGTGAAAGGGCAGAATGTCAGACGGGCCTGCGCGCCCAATTCTTAACCCTTCGAAAATAAAGTTCGTTCGTTCGTTCGTTAGCTTCTTCACTTCTGCTTCACATCTGCCATTCAATATCAGTATGTGTTAAAATTGTGAGAACGTCATATCGGAGATATTTTTTTTTTCTTTTAAGCAAGGTAAGGAAAAACATGGAATGAGAAAATTATCAGAAATGTTAGTGGTCCAATTTCATTCCTTGTAAAGTACAGTATTTCCAATATTTGATAAAAACATCACAATCTGTATCATTTATTCCCGTAAAACAAATTACTATTACCTGTTTTCTTACCCGAGAAATCTCTTACAGCTTTATATATGTTAATTCAGGGAATAACCCGTGTGTATATGCTTTCATCATGATCATCGTCGTCATCATCATCATTAGAATCATCTACGTTTTTCACTCCCTATAAGAGTTTTCTGTAGAGAAAACTTACACTAAAGCCCAAACTCCTCCAGCGGTGGTAACTGTAGCAATTTATTTTACACGATAAGGTTACCAGTCCCACGCAGAACCTCATATTAGTGGCCTTTTACGACATGCTTGACGGAGCTGTTGTCGCAGAGAGTTTTATGATAAATAAATGTTCTCTATATTCTTTCTTTCTTCCACCCGTGTCCTCTATTTTATTATCACTCTGTATCCTTTTCCCGTATTTTTCGCATTCGTTCGTTTGCGAAAAATATTTTCTTTCCCATTCTCACTTTACCGTTTTTCTTTCTCATACTGATACGCATTCTATTACGCAGATGTCAGTGCTGCAGGACGATAGAACGTGTGAATACTCGTCTAGGCAGACAAAGATAGCAGACATGCGTCTGTACTTTTCTCATGTCACGGGCGTTTCGTCAAGCTAGTTCCCGGTTAGGTGTGGAAACTGCCATCTAATGAGACATACCGTCTAGCATTTTCACCTGACACTAACGTTTCTCTCGGAGTGAAGTGTGATATGACACTCACGCAGCGCTCTGGAATGAGACATATAGTCTGGGTTTTTCCATGACACTCACGCTCCACGGCCAGTTTTTGACGTAAGGTTTGAAGACGCACGTTTGGCAGTTATGAGCAGCGTCTAAGTTAACGTAAGTGTTAAGAGCAGGGGAGACGATTTCGGGGTCTCACAATAGCGTGCATCCTTTGTCTGGTTTAAGATATTAACCAGAGTTTGAAACTAGATATTTCACTCATTCTCCATTTGCAGTAGACGTGGTCACTTCGTTCTAGGTACTTAAACTTATAAGTGAACCTCTTAGTTTCGTTGTGATACCGTAGTTCTGTGTTGAGGTAAATATTATATATTAGATATCTAGTAGTTTGTGAAGTGTTTAAAGTGTTAAATCGCCAATTTCATTTTCACTAGTTCTTTTGTGCAGAGAGAATTAAAATATAGTCTGTATTATTTTCTAGTGACGTGTTTCAGTGGAAAGCTGAATAAATTATATTTCTAGCTTAAAATCACGCAGCTATAAATGAATTTGATTTTACTGCTAAATAATCAGACGGGAATATATTTTAAAATTAACTTATAACTGAAATGCTACATCAGTGAGTATTGACGGGATACGTATGTATTCCTAATTCATGATGATTGATTTTATGTATATAACTTATTTTACGGGAAGTTTGAAATGATAAGCCAAGCTGTATGCTTGCAGTTTAAAAATGTAAGTTATAACGAGTACCTTGTATTTATAATTATTTTATATGTGTTTTTTTCCTTTATTCAGTGAATACTGGGGTTAACCCAAACTTTGCCAGCGTTAAGTACTGATGAGTGATATCTGTGAAGAACTAAAACATTTTCCTTAAAAGCCTTGGTGCATAATCTTTACAAGTACTTTAAAGGTTAAATGAAGTAACAGGCCTATCGCGCCATATTTAATTCTTCCTAAGAAACAATTCAAGTACAATTTTTAGCCTGTGTGGCAAGTAACATATTAACGTCAGTAACATTCCGACGGAGTTTTGACTAGTGGTGTGGTGACCAAATAAAGTCCTAGATTGGAAAAAAAGACACCGATCTGACATTCCTCATTTCTAGAAACCTAAGCTATTGACACTGTGCTCGTTGTTAATGTTCGTGCCTGGACAATATTAATGTGACCTAAACAGACATCCGAAAAATAAGAAAACCCACAGGAATCGTTCCCTGAAGCAGAGAATTCAACCCGTCTGTTTGGAACTGTGGCGAACTTCTAAATACAATATCTAAATTAGGATATAACAGTATAGTGCATAAAGTCAAAGATTGGATAGTACTACAAATTTTCGGCGAGAATCATAGTCGTCGCCTACGCCTTCAGCCTATTATTTGATAACGCATTGGCCGAACCAAAAGGGTACCCTAATTTTCAAATTCGTCCTTGACGGTAAACGTACCACTTCCCTAGGTCAACTAAGTATTTGCCTAAAATACATTGTAGAGGGGAGGGGAAACGGAGATAACTCAACGCAAATCACGTCTCACATTGTTAAAAAAAAATAAAACTAACTGCTAGCCTTGCCCTTAGGCGGTTTTCAGAATACGAGGAAAACGTTAGAAAATGTGGACACTACGGTCATGAAAACACGCTTAGCTCTTGTTGCGAATGACGTAATTCTCGTGTATTACGAGAGACTCTCGTAATTAGCTTGAAAGTACATGGAAAAAGAATTGAACAGGAGGTAGTTAAAAAATAAACAACTAACATGGAAAAAAGATAGAATTTTGAACCAAGCCACTTAGCCCCATAAAAATCATATATTCGTGTACCTGAAGACTTGCTGACTAAGAATATGTAGTTAGTTATCTAAATAGTCCATTAGATAATCAAATATTGGTAATAATACATAGAGAATCGGAGATACTGTCAGGTCAAGTCATATCTGCTTAGATTGGATAGCATATTTTTGGGGGGAAAAAAATTAGGTGAAAGAAAGGCTAAGATAGTACGATGAAGGGGATTGGATGAAATTTGAAGGAAGCCGAAATATTATTGGCTAACCTAAATATTCAAATCTAGTTGGTAGTAGTAACGCATAGTGGTTTGAGATATTTAAAAAAAAAAAAGATTCATTCAAAAAATAAAGAGATGCTTGGTCTCATTGGCCAAAGCCTTTTACTTTAACGAAATAGTAAGCTGCTCGCTGCCATTTTTTCAAAATATTCAGAGGAGCAAGAAGCGATGAGCAGACTTTTGCTTTGTTTTAAAATAAATAACAACAGAAAGCAGTCTGAACAGAGGCAGTGATGAAAGTGTGCCATATTCTATTGCCTAATTCATCGTTACTTGTTTATATTTCCTTAATATGTGGTAAGATTGATTTTATTGACTTTTAATTAAAAAAGGGTTGTGTGTAAGAAAAGGCCATGAAAAAAGATTGTAATTAAATGGTTCCATAGCAGACTTAGGCATGGCCTAGATGTTGATCCATCATATAAGGGACTATCTAAGAAGTTTAGAACTACAGGACTATATATATATATATATATATATATATATATATATATATATATATATATATATATATATATATATATATATATATATATATATGATGGTCATACAGGAACATTACACCTATCTTATTGCATGGAAAAGATTACTGCAGGAATGACAGAGGCGTAGCATCCATTAGGGAAGAGAAAAGAAAACTGGTACAATTTATTCCATCAAATTAAAGTGGAGAAGCAGGGTTGTCAGAGAGAGCTGACCATGTTCTTTTGTATTGAATGTATGTTTACATGTAAATTAGGAGGAATTAGTTTGATATTAAGACAGAACCATAACTTGCATTGATACAGGGGTTCCTGCTGGCACTTGTCTGGTACTCGATGATAGAGAAATTCAGCACTATTTCTAAAAGTCTCTGGCACCTGCTGGTATTAACGAAGTGCAAAACCAGAGGAGACTGAAGTGTTTGGCCAAACCAACTGCAACTGCAGTGATTCCAGGACCCAGATAAGTGAAATATCTGGCCTGGGACAACTTATCACGACTAAAGAAAAATCTCCTGTATAGATAAAAAAGTTCCTCAAAAAGACTAACATAAACAATCCTAGTGAAACAAAAGAATGTTGGGATGATGTAAATCCCCAACCGGCTTCTCAGTACCAGTAGTTAAATATAGTAATTAATATCAACTTGAAAATTTGTAACAATGTACTATGGACATATTGTCTGTTGTATGTAAATATCTTTATATATATTTGTAAATATATTTATCCATCTAAATTGATTCTCATTGAAATATAGTCCTGACCAAAACAACTTTAGGCTCAGGACCAATAAAGTTTAACAAAAGATATTTTAAATATAAAATTTAACAGCTGGAGTTAGTTATCATAGTATTTAATATATGTTTGTATATGTTTTTGTATTGAGATTCTTTAACAACACTCTTACAATACCCTAGACACTTTATGTAGCTTTCAGTCACGCTAGTCAATAAAAATATAACTTAGAGTGAGATCGTAGGGTGGTAACAAGAAAGGTACTCTGTAACACAGCTGTCCATTGTTTACCTCAGAGACCTTCACAGTTGATCTCACTCAAGTACAACTATATGCACACCATTCTTCTTAACATCTATATCCACCACAGGAACTGGGGATTTCTTGGTCAAGACTGCCTGATAAAGTTGGATAACGTTGGATTTTTATTCCCGTTAATGATATCCACCAAAAGATAGATATAAGTGGATGGAAGCAGACATCATCATCATCATCAGTTGATAAGATCTCTATGGTGTTGTTTGCTCCACTGTAGTGTATGGAATGTCAACTTGACCTACGCAGTGGTGTGTAGACATGGATTGAGTGTATAATGTGCGAATGATGATAAAGGTTCGTGGTGTTGACAAAAAATGTTCTTTTCTCACACTCATGTATGGCTGGAAGTCATCGACACCAACGACTGTGTACCTTTTCTAAAGTTTAATTGGACGTACACACTCGACAGCACAGATAGTGACAAATCACAGGTTGCCATAATACATCATAGTACAGTGGATAAATGGTCTTGCAATGTTACATGGGCACTCATGTAGAATAAGTGTATAATGGACTGTCAGTAGCCAAGCACTCAGTATCGCCCATACATATATATCATCTGACTTCACTGACTGAGCACGTCAGCTTATAAACAATATTTCAGATGGCTTCTAAACCTAATCTCGTCTAGCGACGATTCTTCAACATAATGTTCAGCACATATTTTTCCATATAATAATATTGAACCGCTAGCAATGGGTTCTCATGTGTAGCAGTGATCTCTGGACTGATCAAGCGATAATACGGGCATCCCTTTTCTCTTCTTGAAAGTCACTACATGTTTTGGTTCCAAGATGGCTTCACTCGTGAGCTGTCACTCACGTTTGGATACAGATAATGAATCTGTCCTAAAGTTAGTCATTCATAAAACATTTCATTGCTCTGTAGATTTGATCATGAACAATTGACTGCAATCTACAGGATATAGTGCTGCTAGGAATCGAAGTCGTTTTCATCGAGTCAAATATATTCTCTTAGACATTCAAATCGTAACTATCGAAAATGGTGGCTTCGATCGAGAGTTCATAAGAGTATCTTTGATTACCTTGGTATAGGAATTATGAAACTGCCATTCCTTGGCAATACGACTAAACACTGGGGTAAAGCATACACGATAGGTTTAGACAACTATCACCTTCCCCACAAATACTGAGATCACTTTTTCCCCGGCGACAGGCCGACATGGAAAACACACAGTCCCTATCAGGACGAAGCCAAATCACACCACACTCTAGCGACACATCCGCCGAATAGCCTTCGACCTCTCTAGAGACAACAGAACATATAGTTCGACTTAGATATGTAAAGATATACAGATATAAGACAGACTCGTCCTACTCAGACAAACAATACACATAAATTCAGGCCATAGATATTCTGAAGCAAGAACAATCTATTATTACCCAAACAACGAATAAATCGCAGTAAAATGGATTTATCCGCGGAGTTTGATCGAAAGAGCCGACACAACTTTCAAGGGAAGTAACACAATAATGACTTTCCCTTAAGCACTATTTTGCTTTCAAAATATTTGCGAAGATAACAAGAATACCAATGTATAATATTGTAAGATATCAAAGACTGCACGTAACACTGCCATTGACGATTCTGTATGTGAATGTCCTAAAAATTGTATTTCCAGAAGTGGCTATCAAAGCTGTGAGTATGAACAAATGCACGTGATCACGGCTGAATGAATAGAGTGAATGCAGGACTGAGTGAGTTCTTTATTGTTGTAATTTGGCACCCATTTTGCTGTCTTAACTTTCTTTATGCAAGTATTGCTAACCTTATTTCCCTTAGAATAGACCAGAGATATCAAGTCTGTCCATACCTTCAAAAGGGAAAATATTAGACCCAAATCATATATATCTGTGACTCTTTGGGCTATCATCTTTCTCCTAACGGGACTCTGGGCTAAACATCGATCTTCCATGTTATGTGGGTCTATCATTTCTTGTAGCAATTCCTTGATTTTTATGACTATTTGTATATGCTTGATGTAATAATTCATGTTGTGATAGAAGTTTATTACGATAATTAAAATTTATCGAGAAATTAATCAGCTCGTTGGTCAGGTCGTTCAAAATTATCTATATAATCATTGTTATAGTTTCCCTCGTCTGTACGTCTAACTGTCGTCTTGTATGTGCGTGCACGTGAGTGGATAGAACTATATATATTTGTAATATATATATGTGTTTAGACTGTCTGACTCCTCTAAATCTGTCGTAGAAGATAGGTGAAAGAGAGAAGATTTCTCGATTTCAGAGACAGCCTCTATCACAGTCTACCATCTCACTCGTGGAAATGTATTGCTATTACTATCTCTCACTGTGACTATCACTTATTCAAATCTAATCAGAAGGGACCAACCCAAGTCTTAATTCTCCTATCAAAAATCTACGACAGCTGTATACCTATTCTTTCTTTGTCTTCTCAGAGATCCCCGGGAACTACACGCGTTTGTGCATGTTCTTTAAGAACTGCACGGGGATGTGCATGTTCTTCGAGAACTATACGGGGTTGTGCACGTTTTTCGAGAACTACACGGAGTTGTGCATGTTTTTCGAGAACTACACGGGGTTGTGCATGTTCTTCGAGAACTACACGGAGGATGTGCATGTTCTTTGAGAACTACACGGAGTTGTGCATGTTCTTCGAGAACTCTTCGCGGTTGTGCATGTTCTTCGAGAAATAAACGGGGATGTGCATATTCTTCGAGAACTACACGGGGTTGTGCATGTTCTTCGAGAACTACACGGGGATGTACATGTTCTTCGAGAACTACACGGGGGTGTGCATGTTCTTCGAGAACTACTAGGAGTTGTGCATGTCCATCAAAAACTACACGGGGTTGTGCATGTTCTTCAAGAACTACACGGGGATGTGCATGTTCTTCAAGAACTACAAGGGGTTGTGTATGTTCTTCAAGAACTACAAGGGGATGTACATGTTCTTCAAGAACTACAAGGGGATGTGCATGTTCTTCAAGAACTACACGGAGTTGTGCATGTTCTTCAAGAACTACACAAGGTTGTGCATGTTTTTCAAGAACTACACGGGGTTGTGCAAGTTCTTCAAGAACTACACGGGGTTGTGCATGTTCTTCAAGAACTACACGGAGATGTGCATGTTCTTCAAGAACTACACGGTTGTGCATGTTCTACTAGAACTACACGGGGTTGTGCATGTTCTTCAAGAACTACACGGATATGTGCATGTTCCTCAAGAACTACACAAGAATATGCATGTTCTTCGAGAACTACACAGAGTTGGGCATGTTCTTCGAGAACTACGCGGGGTTGGGCATGCTGACCCAGAACTGTGTAATGCATGTCGTATGATAACGAGTTTCAGTTTGTGCAGTGTAAAGGTAAAGGTAGTCCCATAGAAATACTGCCGTTAAGGAGTGAAGTGTTGGAGACTTCACTATATTAGGTCCAGCTTTATGAGGTGCATTGACTTATTCCTTTCATCGCTGCCTTTGTCTTCACTAACTCAAGAGCAGAGTTAGGTACATCTTTACAGCTGGGTAAACTGGAGCGTGATGCTATCAGGTTACGATCCTCGAACCTGGTAATATAGCCGCGAGAATCACGTGATCTAACAGTTTAACCAGTCATTCGCTCTGCATTGTAAGAAATAAAAAAAAAAAAATAAAAATAAACGATGAAATTTGCGAAGAAGAAGGCAATGTGTTTGTAAAGTGGAAACGCCAAAGGCAGCCAGTCTCAATTACCCAGATAACTCTACACTCGCCCTCAGTCTTACTTTGAAGAGGGCTGTGAAATAGTTAGTGTGTAATAACCTTCCGCCGGTCTGTCAAAGCTGGGAGTAATTAAGGCCCAACCATGCGGTGTAACACTAGCCATACTGGAGCGCTGTTGGGACGTAAAGCCATTCTTGTTTTAACCACTTTTATTTAACTTCACGTGAGCTTTAAATATTTGTCGCGTTTCAGGTCTTTAACTCTCAAAATATCCATGTTCCATTCATCGTAGATAGCTGAAACTTTGCATACAGCTCTCTTTTCTTCCTCTTCATGACACTTCAGATCCCCAAGAGGTAAAGGCCTTCTATGAACTTATGACAAATCTTCCTGTCCCGTTCCATCAGCTCAAGGTATTTCTATATCTTCTTCATCCCCTTCACGTCTGTCTCCAGTTTTCTTCTCCAAGTGCATTGGTCTTCCTCTATCTCTCTTACCCTGGGGATTCCAGAAGCAAAAAGTGCCTGGTAATCTTTTCGGTACGATGCCAGTTCTCGCCATTGATCAGACAGACGATCAAGGCTCTCTTCTAAAACAACTGTTGGGAACTGCGCTGCTAATGGAATGACAGAAGGTTTGTTGATCTCTAGAGCTTGCTTTGGATCCAACAGCTGAATTTGCGCCAGAACACTGTTTTGTCCAAGTGTGAACCTGCGTCGTATTTGAGTACAAAGTTCAATCAGGTATGCCAATACGTCCTTGCAAAACTGGACTTCTTTATCTTGTGCTGTCTGGAAGCATCTGCTTGCAACATTCAGTCAAATGATCAGCTTGCGAAAACGGAGTATTATGTTCTGCCATGAAAGCTGACAACAGTATCTCCGCTTTAGCAATTTTGTCTTGGAGACAGGGCTCTTTTGGTTTGATGAAAAACTTGTTAATGTTCGGAGTTTTGCTTTTGTCTTCATGTGCTTCTGTGTGCTTTTATGTGTCAATAAAGCTGTTTTGTTGGCATTATTTAATGTACAGGAACAGACCGTACAAATCGCAGCATAGCGATTTCCAGAGTCCGGCTTTATCCAATCCTTCAGTTCGCTGTCTGTTAGCCATTCCATACAAAAAGCCTGCTGATACCATAGCTTCACTTTTTTACGCGGTGGCGTGTGTTTCGTCATGCTGCTACAACTACCTAGCGTACCTTCATCATCACTCATTTTATAATCTTATATTATATGCTGTTTATCTGCTTAAGTCTAAAATTTAAAAAGAATATTATAAAACACATCGCAAAAATGACTGAGCATTATAGATGACAGCCATTAACAGAATAACAGGAAATAGATAGTTGATGTAAACGAGTAAAAAAACAACGTCATTGATGTGGTTAAAAACAAGAATTAAATTTAAGTGGAATAAAAAATATATATCACATAATTTTTTACATTTAATTATAAT
Organism: Oreohelix idahoensis; assembly: GCA_024509875.1. Lineage (NCBI taxonomy): Eukaryota > Metazoa > Mollusca > Gastropoda > Stylommatophora > Oreohelicidae > Oreohelix > Oreohelix idahoensis. The sequence goes on from JAMPIV010008841.1 coordinate 114,289, forward strand.
ATAAATATAATGTATAATGACCAGTGCACAGAATATACATACATTGTAAATGCCAACTGTCAAATATACCCAGATTAATGCAGATTTGGAAAAAAAAATATCCAGATACCAAGACGGAAGCCAAAACACCCAGATCTAGTAAAAAAATACCCAGCTGTGGCAACACTGGTGTCTGCAGTTGTCTTAAATACATTCCACTTGTGAACATTACATTACATGCAGCAGAAAGCGCACAACCTAATCATTTCCCGTTTATGTTTTGGAGAGCTACTTGCTCGTAAGGAACTATTATTACGGAGACACAAATCTTTACCGAAGTAATCTTTCGCTCTCTAGTTTTGCTTTTGTGGAATATAATTTGTAATTTTGGACAAACATTCTGACCTAATCGGTGTCGTTGGAAAATATCATTTTGTTATTCTTAAAGTTGGTAATGCACTAGGGTATTTCTTTTATCGCAGGGATATGTTCGCATTTTTCACATGTATCTATTATTTTCTGTTTACTGGCCTGTGGGACACAGGTATATCTTTGCCTTGTTGACACTTATGTACTCCTTTCTTTTCTTTCTGGCCTTTGTGCATGCCTTTATCATAGGTACTTTAGGTCGAGTGGTTAGAGCGCTAGTATCTCGCAGCAAAGATGACGGGTTTGATTCACAGTATTACCGCGCTTCAGTCTAGCCAGCTGTAAATAAGTACCTGACTTCGATCTTGAGTTAGGGAAGGAAAAGGCAGCGAGGAAGGGAACTGGTTAAAGGACCTCTAGATGTTTAACATTAGGGGTGCCTGTATCACTTTGTTTTACATGACATGGTTGCCAGCCTCATGCACTAGCATATTAATTATCTTTTGCATGCTCATTTTTACGTACTAGTTTATGTCCTCTGGCTATTTCTTGTTTCATAAATAGACTGTTCAAAAAAAGAAACGCTTAGCTATCCGAGGGCGCGTTTTTATGAGTTTGTAAGTAAAATTTGATGCTAGGGTATATAAAAACCAGCCTCAAATGTTCTTTACAGTGTCAAATGCACGTGTTGACCTGAATTGCGTTCGTTTTTGTAATCGTTACAACGCAGTGGTCAATAGTGTTTATGACGCAATTTTTGACCACAGCTCATGTTGCGCGCACGTGAAAGCAACAAAATTTGGGGTGAACACTATTCACTGACTACGCAACTGAAACCGTATAAAAGGATAACGCTACACACACACAAAATTCAGTTCATTTTCAAGCAGACATTTATGGCGTCTCTATCGATAAATTTGAGGAACATTGCTATTGGCCGACTGCATGCAGGCGAAAGTCAAAGTCAGGTTGCCAGGCATCTAAACGTGCATCAGAGTACCATCAGTCGACTTTGGCACCGGTTCCAAGCCACTGGCTCAGTTGAAGACCGGCATCGCAGTGGACGACCCAGAGTGACAACAGCAGAGGAGGATCGCTTTATTCGGCTTCGTTACCTTAGAGACAGGTTTACAACAGCTTCCTCAACTGTCCAGGCATTGCCTGCAGGACGTCATGTGTCTGATCAAACTGTCTGGAATAGACTGCATGACGCTGGACTTTGGGCACAACGACCTCACCGAGGACCTGTCCTTACGCGCCGCCATCGCCAAAATCGACTTCTTTGGGCCAACCAGCATCGTCCCTGGGCAGCTGACAATCAATGGAGACGTGTCTGGTTTAGTGACGAATCTTTCTTTTTGTTGCAGCGTCATGATAGACGGCGTAGGGTCTACCGTAGGCGAAATGAACGTTTTGCCCAAAATTGCGTTGATGAAGCTCCGCCGCACGGTGGTGGAGGTGCAATGCTGTGGGGAATGATCAGTTACAACGGAAGGAGTCAATTGGTGCATATTGAAGGAGGCTTGAATGCGCAACGATACGTCAATGAAATTCTTCGACCCCATGTCCTTCCACTTTTGGCTGCCCAAAGGTCTGTGTTTCAACAGGACAACGCCAGACCCCATTGTGCACGGTTGACCACGCAGTTCCTGACTGCCAACAACATTCTCACCCTTACCTGGCCATCCCTGTCTCCAGACATGAGTCCGATTGAGCACCTGTGGGATGAGCTGCATAGACGTGTTTGTCATCGAAGCATCTTAATAAATGGCAAATAATCTGTTAAAAAATGAACTTGAACCAATTGTCAGCTGAACATATTTCCTAGTATAAATTCTGTCAGCCGAGAAAAACTTATTTAAAAAAAAAATTATATTCTATTCGTTTAATTCTATTTTCTTCCAAAGATAGGCGGTTTGTAATTAATGGAGTTGCAGATCAAGTGACTACGATCTGTGTATCTCATTACTTTGCAAGGGTGCATTACTCAAGTTGTTGAGTTTAAAAATAAATTTCTCAGAGATATGCCAGGTTAACAAGAACATTACTGTCGTTGAACTGTTCAGCATTATCACGCGTATCTTTTGCCTTCTTATTTGATATAGACCAGACAATATATTCTCCGTGTAGTTCCGTGGAGGGGAGGGGAGAGGGGGAAGCGGGAGGCAGGAACTTTCAGCAGACAAAGAAAGAAAAGGACCAATGTTCCCTAAGGACCGTCGTAATTGGCGACTAGTTTGTAGTTTGTAGTTTCAGATGAGACTGGCAAACTTATTTTGCAAAGCGAGTTGCTGCAGTAACCACAGCTGCAAGACGATATACGCTCGTACTTTGACTTAGGTTTCCTTAAGGAAGCTATCTACGGTGGGACACTCATGCTCGGCGAGGAGCAAGAAAGAGATGCTGACGATGAGACAACGCATTACCTCTGTGCAGCCAAAGAGTTATAGTTATAGCACTACTGTTAAATAATTGTAGTGAGCTCTTTTCCCATACTCATGGGTACAAAGAAAATGTACCGTCGCTGATCTAGTAGTAGTAGTAGTCATTACTGACTATAGGAACACTCCCCTGAAACGATGTCTCAGTGGGCACGAGGTTGGGCGCTTGGATAAAGAGGTCAAGCTGTTGCCCATGCATCATGCCTCTGTTGGTGAGTCCACTGGAACGACACAGCCGATAGTCTGGCACCAGAACACATATACATGCTATACTTCATGTCCATATGTATGCTTTACCTAATGTCCTTAGATAATTATCCAACTTCGAGCTTTTTAACTGCAACAAATTTAATACACGCTCTTGAAGCTGGAATTACCGCGGCTGTTGGCACCAGACGTGCCCTCCAATTTATTCTCGTTTAAGTGTTAAAAATGTAGAGAGTGATTTAAAAAGTCACTCCGTATTTTAATTTTTATACCCTTACTTGCATCCATTAGATACACATGAAACAAATGTGAAAACAATGAGAAATAACTGCCATTTGACAAAATAAAAAGTTTTTATTTGTTTAACCCACGTGAACAATATAAAGAGAATAACATCTAAAACGGCTAATAATAGGACGTTACAAGAGATAACAACAAATTGTTGTCTGCTATGACAACGTGTGTACAACAAACAGGAACTTATGTTGAGTTGTAATTTTAATGTGATATAATATTGTATGTAATAAAATGACAGTTGATAGTCTTTTAAAAAGTTTGTTTCATATAATTTAGTTGCATAGGAGTGAATAAATAACAATTGATAAATATATATATGAAAACCACACACAGCCTTGTGAGACAGCGTTCGCTTTGGGGACTTTCCCTAATTCGGGAATTTCACTTCTGTCATCGCGATGCGAATGCCCCCGTTTGTCTCTGTTGGTCATTGTTTCGATCCTAAAATAGGACATGAGGTATAGCACATATACATGTATCTACGGACATGAGGTATAGCATATATGTGTTCTTAGTGCCAGATTGTATCGCCTGCCACCGTTCCTCTGGACCCACCAGCTTCGGGGACATGCTGCATGGGCATCAGGTTGCCCTCCTCTCTTCAGTGCCCAATCTCGCGCCCGATATCGTCTCGGGCACGCGCTTCCATAGTAAGCAATGACTGAAGGGGATAGTACTACTAAAAATAGGAAGTGACTTTTCACACCCCCCCCCCCACCCCCTTCCCCCTTTACAGTGGTGCGTCCATGCTCCGTAAGCAGCAAAATGGGAGATGATAACGGGACAACACATTAACTCTATACAGTGAAAAAGTTACAGCAGGATAACATTGTGGTTAGTTCTTCTCCTACATTTATGAGTAAAACAAATATACCGTCACAGATCAAGTTTTGATGAAATTCACCACATTTATGAATGTATCATCAATGATGGCTGCCATTAATGGTGTCTATACTTTGAAGAGGTATGACAGCTTGCGCTCCCTGACAACCTCCAGAGCTATGTCACAGGGAGTTTTTACTCATGGCAGGTTCCACCAAGCTGGACAGGTCTGCGCGGATAGGGGTCAGACTAAATCAGATCCCTGGTCCTCCATTTTGGGGGTTTTGGCACATGCCCGACACTCCTGTCTCTGTAAAAAATAAATAGTTTACGGAAACGGCAACAAATTATGAAATTTTGCTGCGGGATGGACGCGTGAGTCTGTAGCTCGTATGGCTGCTAGTAGTGAAAGCCGAAGGGAAGCCACTGACACGAAAACGGACGTCCTGATCGAAAAAACATTTCACCATCACCAGAACTGCTATGTTATGGACCCCAGATGGACGGGGAAAGAGAAAGGCAGACCACAGACAACTCTGGCGGAGAACACTGGCGGCTGAGATGCAAAGCATGGACCAGAGTTAGGGGACGGCACGAAGGATGGCCACCGACCGAGCTAAATGGGGACAGTTTGTTGCTGCCCTAGAAGGCGTGATGGCCACTGACTGCTTTATCAGTCAGGGGCTTAGGACCTAGGAAGAAGAAGATGAAGCTATCAACCATTTCATTCAACGAAGGGCAAACACTACAAGCAAGCGTTTCATTAATAAATAAAACACGCACGAGGTACCAATAAACTATCGTTCATCTTGGTTGAAAGGCAGAATGGACGAAAGCGGGGTGTCAGGAGGAGGGTACTGACTCTGTTTTTGAAAAGAAAAACCAGATATGTTAAGGCAATTTCAAGCAATCTATAATATTCCCATAGTTGGTTTTTTTAGGTAGTCGTGAAGTACGCTAAAATGACTGGACATACATGCATCATCAGCCTTTCACATGCTGGCATTGTGTATTTTTCGAATTCCATAACCCCCCACCCCTCCTTTCTCTCTGTCACTCTCTCCCTCTCTCTCTTTTTCTCTCTCTGTGTATGCATGTACTGTACTATGTATGTATGTATGTCTGTGTTATGTATGCACGTATGTATATACTTATGTATGTGTGTGTGTGTGTGGGACGGTATTGCCTCCCCTGCTTTGAAACAATTATACAAATAACAAAATTTAATAATCACTTTAGGTTTTAACAGTTGGGAAAATAATTTGAATAGTTATGAATCAAGAAACGTTACTCATCACGTTGGTGATGGTTGTGTGTGTAGTGGATTTGATGGTATTGTATGATGGTGATATTACTAAGTGTGATGCATGAGGTCAGCTGTGAAGGCTCCTGAGATAAAATGTAGCTGTGAATTGTCAGAAGGCCCTTCTTGCTACCACTACGACCTCACACCTATCTTTTTTTACTAATGAATGTGGCTACGTTAAATGTCTAGGGTAATGATATGTAATGTGTTGTGGTAGTTTACATACACACACACAGATATTTACTAAGTCTAATAATATTAATAAAATGTTATAATACACTGAACTAACTCAAGTGTGTAAAAATTGGATAGTAATTTGCTTTAAATTTATTTGTTCTGAACCAAGGTTTTATTTTGGCCAGAACATATGAACTATTTGGGAGAACATTTAATGGATGTGCTGTTGGGGTGGCCTCATCACTCCCTGTCTATGGTGACTACACATTGTCCAGTTATTTGATGGAAATTTTAGGGGTGTGTTAGCAAATAAGTTGAGTTGGTGAATTCTCAGCAGACCAGACGCTCACGTAGCTTGAATGTGTAGCTCTGGTGCTGAGATCTGGTGGCCCCACCTCTCCGTGCTTGGGGCAATATCAGAAGTCTGGTGGCCCCACCTCTCCGTGTTTGGGGGCTATAATAGGCTGCTCTGACAAAATGTTACTGCACGGGTCCACTCTTGTAATATTCAACAACTCATTTGACACCGCATTGGTGCCAACTGAAACTCACAGTTCTGCAATCAAAGTATTAGTCATGTGTCAGAATTCCATCCTCTAACCATTTCTGGACACAACACTACACAACAACAACACCACATAGACGGGTCAGATCTTTCTGACCAAACAACACATCTTACCAAGTTGGTTTCACATAGGATAAGTTCTCCCAGACTACGTATTCTAAAATATGTTCATTAGCTTCCTGCCATAGAATAGGATAGGTGATATGTTCCACTGATCTCAACACTCGATCTGTCCTTCATAATCCTTGCTGGAGTTTATGTATTTTATTTGTCTCTAGACCCTGAACTGGGGCGGGGGGTCTAGAGCGTATCCTTACTTGTTGTAAGGGACAGATTATGCTATTGCAGTATCAAATCACTCGAAACCTTAAACAAATATTAAAATGTACAAAGAAATAATTTCAGTCTTACCAGAATTATGAATATAGAACACAGTTAAATGCTAGCAAAACTCAGCTGAGCTGCTGGCCTTAGGATGGCGTCCCTCTAAATATTTCAATAGTTTCTGGGAATTACACCACTTAATAATTCACTGTGTCTACTAGGACAACTTATAATGAATGGCACAAAATGCGCGTCTGAGCGCCGATAATATATTCATCTATGGCCAATCACTGCCTTTTCTTTTTCAAATTCAAATATCCTACCAATAAGTCATTTCAGTCATACCTCAGTCAAGTATGCCTTATTGTCTGTTGGTCCGTCCGTCTCTACTTGCGTTTCACAAAAAAACACACTTGTTTTTTGAACCAACTCTGTCTTCCCCTACACAATTTTGCCTTTAAAGTTATTTTTAGCCACAATTCCCCATCCCACACCGTCTCTTCATTCCAACTAGATTTTAGCACTTGCGTCTTCAAGGCCACAATTTTTTGAAAATTAGTGACATGTTTTATTTCAATGCAGATGTTCGCTGATATGAACAACACAGTCTTTTGTCAATATCTTTCTTATTATCTATCCGTCTGTATAAATGAAAGCATATTATTTCACTGCTCAAGATGGGCCATCCGGCCAGCTAGGTTTTATATTCCTAACATTATTATTAAGAAAAGTTACTTTTCAAATATTTTCTAGAATCTTCTGGAATGCGTTCATCACTGCATTCAAATAAACGGACTAAGTTATCGCAAAAGGGTCCAAGAAATGACTGTGGCGTATAATATCCAAGGTCCCTTTTGTCGATTTCTTTACTTTATGTCAACTTGTGGGAACGTGACTTTTTCCTCCTTTCCCCACCACTTGCGTCTTTTAGCCTTGCTAGTTTCAAGCACGCGTTCAGTCAGATTTTTCCTTTTGATCTCCGTTCTCATCCCGTTCCGTTTTGCCTTCCAGTCTAACAATTTAATTTCCATGGCGGGTGATGACCCGCGGCGTGGGCGATCATGTATTCTAGCAGCTTACGCATTAGTTTTTATCCCTACGTTGTATCATTGGAGATATTTTAACGTTGTATCACGGTTAATTTTGTGACACATCTCCCCACTTGAAAACATGCCTACGGCAAGTTCTAAAACCAGTGATACACATAGATAAAATCTCTCCTTACGCCTGCCATTACTCTAATTTTGATCACAGGGGTGCCGACTGAGGAAATCTGCACCGACATTCAATTTGCCTGGGATATATTGGATACTAAACTGATAAGGTTGAAGCAATAAAGACCACCTCAGCAATCTTGCGTTTTCATGCTTAGCCTGAGATAAGAATACGAGAGGCTGATGGTCCGTCTCGACCACAAAAGTCCTACCATACAGATAGATTTGAAACTTCTTTATGGCCCAGATTAACGCTAAACATTCTTTTTCGCTTGCATCGGTTCTTAAGACAAAGTCCTGTGTCAAATCAGGCAGTTTGAGAATAGGCTTGCTAGTGAGTTTTTCCTTTAAGTCCTGGAACGCTAATTCACTTTGCGCAGTCCAATTAATTTTATCTGGAAGTCCCTTGCGAGTCAGATCAGTCAGAGGAGCACAAATAGAGTTAAAATCTTTGATATATTTTTGATAAAATCCGCATAACGACACGAATGATCGCACATCCTTTTTTGTTTGTGGTCTAGGTGCTCTCTGCAGTTTTTCCAAGTTCTTGGGATCAGGTGTCATGCTACCCTGATATACAGTGTGTCCCAAGAATTCCAACTCTTTGCATCCAATGCAACATTTTGTTGGCCTAGCAGTCAAGTTCGCCTCCCTAAGCCTATTAAATAACATTTCTAGAGCTTCAGTGTGTTCTTCAAATGTCTCCGTGGCGACGAGAATATCATCCATGAAATTCGTGATACATGGGTTATTCAGGGGATCCAACAATTTGCGCATCATCCTTGAAAATACACTCGGATCATTTTTCAGTCCGAATGGTAGCATGTTGAATTCATAATGTCCATCCGAAGTGCTAAAAGCCAAATAAGGTCTCACTTCAGGCTTCACTGGGATATTGTAATAGCCTTTACTAAGATCCACCTTTGAAAAGTATTTTGCCTTGTTCAGTCTGGCAAATAACTGTTTTGTGTCTGGTAATGGATCCACTTGTCCTTCTGTGACAGCATTCCGTTTCCTGTAATCTATGCACAGTCTGTGTTCCCCAGACGGTTTTCTCAACAATACGACACTAGAGCTAAAAGATGATTCACTGTGTGAAATAATCCCCTCCTTCAACAAATAATCTATTTCTTCCTTCAATGCCTTCTCCTTCGCGAACGGAATAGAATAGGCTCTCATACAGATTGGGTTTGAGTCTACCAGTTTCATGTCATACTGTAGCAAATTTGTATGGCCTGGTTTATCTGTTAATACATCTGTATGTTCCTCCAGAACCTGTTGAACTCTCTCCCTCTGGTTTTTAGTCAGGTGCTTACTGACTTTTCAAAGTGCTAGCAGCAAAACAGAAGTCCTGGGAAGAATTTGGAGAAAAGCTAGAAAAGATGCACAAGAAAACCAGAAATTGTTCTATAAGACCCTAAAGAACATGAGGAAAGAAAAACAATGCCCTCTCAAATTTATAAAGGACAAGCAAGGCAAATTGCTTACTGCCTCGAAGGAAGTAATGGAAAGATGGAAAGAATATTTCTCAGAACTATTGGATGGTGAGCATGATGAAGCATCAGAAATGATAACCACTGACACAGAAGAGGAAACCAATGATGGTGAAGATGACATAAAGATGGAAGAACTGAGGGCAGCACTAGAGAAAATCAAGATGGGCAAAGCAGCAGGGCATGATGGTATAACACCAGAAATGGTTAAGTACATGGGAGCATCAGGCGACCTATTACTCTTAAAGGTCCTACAGGCAGCATGGTGCAACAAGACCATACCAAAGGATTGGGAGATTGCCATCATAACACCAATTTTCAAAAAGGGTGACAATCGACAATGTGGAAACCATAGAGGCATATCCCTTCTCAGTGTCCCTGGTAAAATCTACTCTAGAATCCTAGAGCAGAGACTCCGATGACTAGCTGCGCCACAATTGGATGAGGTCCAGTGCGGATTCCGAGCAAACCGAAGTACTCAAGACCTAATCTTCACACTCAGACAGCTGAGTGAAAAGGCCCTTGAGTATAAGAGTGAGATCCATCTGTTACGCACAAATAATTACTTTTTCCAAAGTCTTTGTATAATCATTTCTCGTATGTATGATCATTTTTTGACTGAAATGTGTATTATGATATTTTCAGTCAAAGGGACAGAACCCGAGATATTGAGACTACTATTTTTATGAGTTTACCTTCTCTTGTATCGAGACACGTTCGGTCTATAATTTCTTGAACGAAGCGTGACCATATCTCCTTATTTGGTAGTATCAGTCAACTATTGTAGATGTCTGAAAACCTGTCTTAACGTTTCTGTTCATGACCATAAAAGGCGCGACTGTGTAAGACTTTTATCTCGAATGTTCTTAGAATCGTCTTATGTGAACGGCTACTCAGGTATTGGAGTTCTGCGCATGCCTAAACTTGTAGTTCGTTTGGTGTGTTCCGCCCAGCTCGGGGTTTAGAAATGGTCTAAGTAGCGAGCGGACGCAAATCTGCGTCTTGTGATTTCTGAGGGAAATACGTTGTCTTTGTGAGTTAGTTAGCTAACTAGACTATTTCCCAGTGTTATTCAAGCCTGCCTGGAGGCATATGTTCGTGGTTGATTTCCGAAGAAAGGTAATTCCTCTTGTATCGAATTTTTTGCTATCATCTAGAAATTCGTCATTTTTGTCGCTCTTTGCTCGCCTGTGTGATTCAATGGAGAGGTACTTTGACTAGGATTTTCGCCACCGGTATCTTTATACCTGAACTAGTTATATATATATGGGTCGCTCTAGACCAACAAGACTATTGTCTGTGTTCCAGGATACGTTATGTCAGAGATCACGTCCAAGTCAGATGGTTAGGCTTAGGAACGTTATAAAGGTCGGTTTGACCTGTATTCCCAGTATGCTATTCACGTGCAGACAGTAAACGGACTTATTGTATACATCTGATCTGCTAGCATCAGGAAGGGAGCATTTATTATTGTCTATGAACATTAATGATCCGCAGCTGACACTGTTGCAGAAGTTATATGTATGAACTTTAGGCACCCAGATCTGTGCTATATATATATATTATTGATATCAGCTTCATGAACCAGAACTTGATGATATCAAATATACAGAAGCTATTTGTTTACAATACAAATATTAATAATATTGGATTCTACATGACTATCAACCAATATTATTTTGAATGCTGCATTCGTCGAACCATGGTGTGATGTCGTATGACGCATATATACAATAACTGTCATTGGTGGCTACAAAAATTGATTTCAACGTGATTATCATTTTTGGTGGCCAATTGTTGGTTTACTCTGGTACCAGCTATCAAGGGGGTCAACAAACCCAGACATCATCATCAAGCTTTCAAGATTACAGTTCAACTCACTTCCTTCAAGAAAAGTTACTATTGTCGAAAGTATCCAGATTTCCTGACAGTTGCTGATTTTGAAACTACCCGGCGCTGCTCGTGGGTATCCAGTTTTCCGAGCAAATTGTTTTCCTGATCTGTTAGGAAGAAGGACAAGTGCCGTAACAACTGTTCCGAATTGAGAAGGTCAAGTGCTCAAGTCAATTTATAGAATTCAGAAGGTCAAGTTCAGAAGCTGTTTCCTTTTAGAAGCTCATTTCCTTCGTCACGTCAGTTTATGAGAGCAGATATGGATCAACGTTGGATCATTGTCCTAAGAATGCTGATCACATCCTGTTCTGAACTGTGCTGACGTTTTGGATACATAGAAGTTAAGTGGCCTGTTTTGTTTGTGAACTGTGCCCTTATGTTCTAGCTGAGCCTTCTAAATTCTTTCACACTTTTTGCTATTTGTTACATGTTATATGTTATTTGTATTTGTATATTTATATGTTTATATTTCAGCGGGTTTTCGGTTGGGCGGTGTCTTTCAGTGGAAAATACCACGTCACAGAGGTTTCTACTGTTAGCGTTTTTGTTAGGGACTCTGCGAATTTCCTACTGTGAAATTTGCTAGCGACAACCGTTGCTATATCTGTTTAGTTGTGACGAGTTGTGCTTTATTTTCGTTTTTTGTATATTTTTTTTTCTTCTCTTTCTGTTCTTTAGTTTCGATTTTATTTGTTTGTATTTGTAGGTCTTCTCTTTTCTATAATTCAGTTCTTTACATAAATTTTTGTTTATACACTGTAGCGTCATTTGTTTGTCATATCTTCGCATTTTGTCATCACATTCTTTGTGATATTTCTTTTAGTTTTCATTGTTTATTTATTTGACTTAAGCGAATGTTTTCGTATTGTTTTGATCCTTGTTGTTGTTTACATTGACTTTGATCTTTGTTATTGTTTACATTGACTTTGATCTTTGTTGTTGTTTACATTGACTTTGATCTTTGTTATTGTTTACATTGTTGTTGACCTTTGTTATTGTTTACACTGTTTTGTTATTGTTTACATAGTTCTTACATAGTTAGCTTTCACTATTGTTACATATACGCTCGTGCACTATTGGTCTATAGTGCACTTATCATAACTAACTGTTGAGTTTTTTGCTTATGCACTATTGTAGTGCAGTTATGATAAATAACTGATGGTTATGCACTGATTTGTGTAGTGCACTGATGATAAAGAGGTGACTTGTGATACTATTATACATTTGATAATACAAGTTGGTGTCAAGTCTTGTTTCCCACAGAGATTGGAGTAAACGTAGTGATTATACAAGCACTTTATTAAATCTTGTTACTATTAAGATTGAAGTAAGATAATTAGTTATTTCAGGTATTGATCACACATTATTAGTCATAATGTCTACATTGGACTACTTTATTGAGCAGGGTAAATCCCTTGGAAAGACTGGTGATAAATTAGAAGAATTTGCGACTGCTCAATATGATAAAGCATTAAAGGCGGAAAATGAACAAAAGAAACTGCAGATGCAGGTGGATGAAAAAAGATTCTAAATGGAAATGGAAAAAGAAAATAAAAGACTTGAAAAAGAGGCTGAAAATAAGAGACTTGAAAAAGAGGCTGAAAATAAGAGACTTGAAAAAGAGGCTGAAAATAAGAGACTTGAAATAGAGGTTGAAGAAAAAAAGTTACAGGCTCAGGCTGAAGAAAGAACGTTACAGGCTGAGGCTGAAGAAAGAAAGTTACAGGCTGAGGCTGAAGAAAGAAGGTTAAAAAGAGAGTCTGATGAGAGAAAAGCAAAAATGGAGCATGAAGAAAAACTCTTAGCTTTAGAGTTAGAAAAGTTAAAGTTATTGAACACTGGTAATGCTAATGATGCAAATAAGGTGTCAGATAAGACTAATGCTAAAGATTTCAAGCTTAATCTACCAGCATTTAATCCCTCAATCGATGATATAACATTTTATCTAGATAGATTTGAAAGTGCATGTAAGGTGCATAATATAGATAAAACATTATATGTTTATCATCTGTCCAAGATACTTAGAGGTGATGCTTTGACTTTGTTGAGTATGGTAGATGTGCCTGACAAAAACAACTATGAGGTTGTCAGGGCGGCATTGTTAAAGAAGTACCAACTTAACGAGGACGGATATCGTCTGAAATTTAAAAACATGTTACCAGAAACTGGAGTTGAATTCTCTGAATTCATCTCAAGTATACGTCTTACTTTTTTTACGATGGGTTGAGCTGTCTAAGACAGAAAGTACATTTGAAGCTCTTATGGACTTACTACTTAGAGACAAGGTTATGTCTTCTGTTAATGAAGCTTTTCTTTCTTTTCTTCATGAGCGTAAGCCTAAAAACATAAAAGAAATGGAAGAATACTGTAGCCAGTATGTTACTGCGCATCCTCACATAACCATTAGCAACTCTAAAGTAAAAGAAGGTTTGCCAGTTGCTTCGGCAGCACCTTATGGCCCAAATTTTATGCGTAAATTTCAGGGTAGCCAGCAAAATTTCAATAAAAAGAGTAACCGTAATTATGCCCAGAATCATAGCAATCAATTCCAGGGAGATTCTTCTTCCCAGAACTGGAGACAACCTAATATTACATGGTATTCTACTCCCGGTAACTTTAGAAATTTTCATAAAGGTAATCGGTATAGAGGAAAATATTTTTCGCAGAGACCTCAATACCAAGATAATAGAGGTTCTCACCAGTATAGAGATGGTAATGACAGTTATGGAAACTGGAACTCAAACCAGGATAAAAATTACAGTAGGGACTTTAATGATTGCAGAGGCAATAATGGCCGCGGTAGATCGCAACATAAGAGAAAAAGATATCAACAGACAAACTCTGTTCAACAAGAATCTCAGGGAGCAGATAAACAGGTTAATAATGATAAAGACCATAATGCTATCGGATGCTCATCTTTTGATTTTGGTAGAGCAAATAAATGTATCCAATGCAGTACTTTATTTGATCCGAAGACCGTTAGTACTCTAAGCTGTGGTCATCCTTTGCCAGCTCTTCCTGCTAATGTTGCTCATGATGGGAGAGGTTCTCTTATATTACATAAGGGATTTGTAAATAGTAATCCAGTCTCAGTGTTGTTTGATTCTGGATGTACTACTGTTGGTGTTAGACAATCTCTTGTGAATCCATCCTGTGCTACAGGAAAGGTCATCAAATGTGTCACATTTGGTGGCACGTTGGAAAAATATCCTACTGCCATAATACATATAGCTACTCCTTTCTTCACGGGAGATGTCCACGCGTGTCTACTTCCAAATCCTATTGCGGACCTTATTATTGGTCGTATTCACGGAATTAGGGAATGTACCCCACAGCAGATTGCTGTTTGGGAGGAGCAAAACATGGAGCTACCAATGCGGTGGTCACAAGAGCACATGCTCTGGATCCACCTCAAACTTCATTAACTAATAATGATGAAGTAAATGACCAAGATAGTCACTTGACTATTTCACGTGACTCATTTATTAAATTGCAAGAAAAAGATCCTTCTTTACAAAAATTCTTCATTCTAGCAAAAAAAGGTGATCCTAATCAAAATACTAATAGAAAATCTTGGATTTCTATGAAGAACGGCGTACTTGTACGTATGGTACAAGACTCGACTACGTCCACTCATTCACAAATTCTTGTGCCTAAGAGCATGAGATTGCAAATATTGCAACATGCTCATGACTCGCAATGTGCTGGACATATGGGTTTTTCCCGTACAAAGTCGAGAGTTCTTGCGGCTTTCTTTTGGCCATTTGTGAACAAGGACATACGAATTTACTGTCGCTCTTGCAAAGTATGTCAGGAGGTCAAATCTAAAGGACCACGACATGCTGCGCCTATCCAGGCTGCTGACATTCCTATTCGCCCTTTTCAAAAAATGGCAATAGATATTATCGGTCCTTTTAGAATT
Source organism: Oreohelix idahoensis (assembly GCA_024509875.1). Classification (NCBI taxonomy): domain Eukaryota; kingdom Metazoa; phylum Mollusca; class Gastropoda; order Stylommatophora; family Oreohelicidae; genus Oreohelix; species Oreohelix idahoensis. Next base: position 129,298 of record JAMPIV010008841.1, read on the forward strand.
AAGTCAGCTAGAGGACATCAATTTATTCTTACATGTGTCGATATGTGCACACGTTGGCCAGAGGCAATACCTCTCAAGAGCATCTCAACTGCTGATATCGCAGACGCTCTTTGGCTGATATTTTCTCGCTTGGGTTTTCCCGGAGAAATATTGTCAGACCATGGCACTCAACTTATATCGGACACTATGTCACAGGTAATGTCTATGCTACATATTAAAAGGTCTCTCAGCAGTATCTATCACCCAATGTCTAATGGGTTAGTCGAACGTTTAAATAGGACTCTGAAAACTTTACTTGGTAAGATAACTGAGGATCATCCTCAGGATTGGGACAGGGTCTTACCCGCGGCTCTCTTTGCGTATAGAGAGGTCCCCAATGAACATACGGGGTTTTCCCCTTTTGAACTTGTCTTTGGCGCGCAACCGCGCGGCCCTATGTCTTTACTTCACGATCTAATCACTGCCGATAATATTAGCGATGAGACTCAATCTTCTTATGAGTACGTCATTGCACTGAGGCAAAAGATCATCGAGGCGTGCAAACTAGCAACTTCTTCATCCGAATTTGCTAAAGAAAAGGCAAGGCAGTTTGCAAATAAAAATAGATGTCTACGACAACTTTGTCCAGGTGACAAAGCTCTCGTTCTACTTCCTTCAAGGGAGAACAGACTTCTAATTGCATGGAAAGGTCCATATGCAATAGTCTCCAAAATTTCTGATGTTGACTATGTTGTCGATATTGATGGAAAGCATAAAACTTTCCACATAAATATGCTCACGGAATTTCATGAAAGACCTGACTATTTGCAGCCTATTTTCCAGGCAACGGACAATTCTCAAGCACCTCATGGTCAGTACTCATCTCTGTCAGTTATACAGGATGAGGAAACTACTTTTTCTGATGTCAATCTTCCTCTTCCTATGGTCCCACTTTATTCTACGGAATCTTGGAAAAACGTGACCGTTTCTCCAAAGCTTTCCGCTGAGGAACATCGACAAGTTTCTTCGATGTTGCAAACTTTTCAGGATGTTCTTACAGACATCCCGGGACACACACATGTCATTGAACATGACATTGTGCTAACTGATCATAATCCTATCAGAGTCAGACCCTATCCAATACCTATCCATTTCCAGTCTCAAGTCGAAAAAGAATTGGATGAAATGATACGTTTGGAAATCATTGAACCATCCACTTCAGCATATTCTTCGTCTATGGTTATTGTTCGAAAGAAGGATAATAACATTCGCATTTGCGTAGATTATCGCAAATTGAACCAAGTTACGAAGTTCGATGCTGAACCTATGCCTTCATTAGAAGAGCTACTCAATAAACTTTCTAATTCTAGATTCTTTACCAAACTAGATTTGTCTAAAGGTTATTGGCAAGTTCCTCTAACTGAACGTGCCAAACCTTTTACAGCTTTTTCTACACCTAGGGGTTTATTCCAATGGAATTTCATGCCTTTCGGTCTTATGAACGCCCCTGCTACATTCGTTCGCATGATGCGGCGAATTCTCGCATATCGTACAGATGTCATAGCATACTTAGATGATATCTGTCTATTCAGTGATTCCTGGGAAGATCACTCTTTGGGTTTATACGAATTACTGTCTACTCTTCGCGAGTATAACTTGACTGCAAAACCCTCTAAAGCCTTTATAGGATTTAGTGAGATTTCTTTCCTAGGTCATCGTGTTGGTCATGGTCTTTTAAAGACAGAGGACCACAATGTTTCAAAAATACTTAACATTTCGGTCCCTAAGACGAAGAAACAAGTACGGAGTCTATTAGGTTTGATCCAATTCTACGGACGATTCATTCCGAATCTGTCCTCCATTATGGCACCGCTTTCTACTTTATTGAAGAAAGGGTCGCCTAATCTGATCCGCTGGTCTAAAGAATGTCAATCCTCATTGGACCAGGTTAAAGCCCTATTTTCATCTCCACCTATTCTTAGGTTACCTACTATTGAAGACTTTTGTTCTTCGAAGTGACGCCTCGTCAACTGGGATTGGGGCAGCACTAATGCAGGAGTATTCTGATACTCTGCATCCGGTGATGTACATCTCCAGGAAATTGAATGCGGCAGAAAAGAATTACTCGGTTTTAGACCGTGAGTTATTGGCTATGGTATGGTCTATTCTGAAGTTACAAAGATTTCTTCTAGGCGCACACTTCATTGTGGAAACCGACCAAAAAGCGCTTACTGCTATTCAGAGCAAAAACTTGAAGAGCTCGAGGTCCACTCGTTATGCCATAGCTCTTCAACCATTTCATTTCTCGGTGCGAGCTATCCGTGGTTCGGATAATGTGATGGCAGACATTCTGTCCAGATGCCCACACGATTCCACATGATTCTTCTGTCATATATATTTCCTGATATACAGTCCAATACTATAATGACATATTAGCAAATTTTTCTCACTTTTTGGGAATTTATAACATTGTACCATGTAATTATCTAAGAAGGCTTAGTTAGTGATATACGGGCCAAAAGATCACTCGGCCACATTTAGATAATATATTTTCATGATTGTATTAAGAGATTTACCAGTTGTCTTTAAGATTTGTGTTATTGATATTTTCGCAGCACATCAGTGAAGTCTGCGAGATTATGTCCATTGTGGAACTTTGAGGATATCAAGTCCTGTCCTAGATTGGGAGCGGATGATGTCCACATCCTCTTCAATTGTTTGTTTTATGTCAACGAAGAACAACATTGTATTAGTTATTAATTACTGATGCATTATATAATGTAATAATATAGTGCGGTATATTAGTATATTACACCGCTATTTGCACAACACATTGTATGATATCATAATAATATATTTAATTTCATATATTGGTATGAGAGTATTTTGACTTTCATTATGATGTTGCCATCATTGTGGCGTGTGTTGGTGGCACCTTCCTGGAATATATACGCGAATACTTAGATAAATTTTTTCTCTAAGGATCTGAGATATGATCTCAGTTTTGCTCCATGCGTTGAGCTGGTTTGTTAGGTATATATCCGCGCATCATACGTGCGTTAGGAGCCTAGATTTTTCCGGCTCCAGGATTAAAAAAAAAAAAAAATGTGTCTTTTTTTTTCCCGGGAGGGTGCGGTAATGTTACGCACAAATAATTACTTTTTCCAAAGTCTTTGTATAATCATTTTTCGTATGTATGATCATTTTTTGACTGAAATGTGTATTATGATATTTTCAGTCAAAGGGACAGAACCCGAGATATTGAGACTACTATTTTTTATGAGTTTACCTTCTCTTGTATCGAGACACGTTCGGTCTATAATTTCTTGAACGAAGCGTGACCATATCTCCTTATTTGGTAGTATCAGTCAACTATTGTAGATGTCTGAAAACCTGTCTTAACGTTTCTGTTCATGACCATAAAAGGCGCGACTGTGTAAGACTTTTATCTCGAATGTTCTTAGAATCGTCTTATGTGAACGGCTACTCAGGTATTGGAGTTCTGCGCATGCCTAAACTTGTAGTTCGTTTGGTGTGTTCCGCCCAGCTCGGGGGTTTAGAAATGGTCTAAGTAGCGAGCGGACGCAAATCTGCGTCTTGTGATTTCTGAGGGAAATACGTTGTCTTTGTGAGTTAGTTAGCTAACTAGACTATTTCCCAGTGTTATTCAAGCCTGCCTGGAGGCATATGTTCGTGGTTGATTTCCGAAGAAAGGTAATTCCTCTTGTATCGAATTTTTTGCTATCATCTAGAAATTCGTCATTTTTGTCGCTCTTTGCTCGCCTGTGTGATTCAATGGAGAGGTACTTTGACTAGGATTTTCGCCACCGGTATCTTTATACCTGAACTAGTTATATATATATGGGTCGCTCTAGACCAACAAGACTATTGTCTGTGTTCCAGGATACGTTATATCAGAGATCACGTCCAAGTCAGATGGTTAGGCTTAGGAACGTTATAAAGGTCGGTTTGACCTGTATTCCCATGTAATGCTATTCACGTGCAGACAGTAAACGGACTTATTGTATACATCTGATCTGCTAGCATCAGGAAGGGAGCATTTATTATTGTCTATGAACATTAATGATCCGCAGCTGACACTGTTGCAGAAGTTATATGTATGAACTTTAGGCACCCAGATCTGTGCTATATATATATATTATTGATATCAGCTTCATGAACCAGAACTTGATGATATCAAATATACAGAAGCTATTTGTTTACAATACAAATATTAATAAAATTGGATTCTACATGACTATCAACCAATATTATTTTGAATGCTGAACTCGTTGAACTATGTTGCTGATGACCTATGTATCATGATTGTTTTGTGGCGTGCAATAAATGGTACAAAATTGTAAAGCGAAGTTACCATTTCTATGACTCTACACGTCATATTGTCTGTGTTGTACCCTGTGAACTATTCTACTGCAACATACACAGCAACATCATAAACCAGAGAAGACACCTACATCTTGCACTTTAATACCTGGTGTCGATAGGGGTGGCAAGTTGTCGTCAGCCTAAATCCATTTTGGTGACCAGACCATTTGGCCAGTATTATAATGAATGCAGACTTTCATTGACTGTAGTGTATTATAACGGAGCTAACGTACCTGGCATTTTTTGGTTAAATCCACCCTTATCACCATCTTTGTTTCATAGATCTGGAAAAGGCGTTTGACAGGGTCCCCTGGAGCAAACTTTGGGACTGTTTGGCAAGGAAGAATATTCCAGCACCTCTGATTCATGCTATACAGAGCTTCTACAAGTCTTGCAGAAATTATGTGAGGACAGCAAACCATAAGTCAGAAGAGTTCAGGACCACCACTGGTGTAAGACAAGGTGATATCCTATCACCTTACCTCTTCATACTCCTTATGGACGATGTCATCAGGCATGTAAGGAGAGAACAAGAAAGTATTCAGTGGGGTACTGGAAGATGAGACAGGTCTATATTTCGGAGCTGGCATTTGCTGATGATGTTGCCCTGATTGCTAAATCAGAGGCACATCTCCAATCCAACCTGCAAGTCTGGAAGGAAGAGCTGGAGAAGAGAGGGATGGTCATAAGCAGCTCTAAAACAAAATCCATGGTGATATCACGAGAAGAAAGAAAACATCAGATTAAGTTGGGAGAACAGGTCCTGGAGCAGGTCGACCACTTTAAATATCTTGGAGCTATTATAGACCGAAAGGGAGGCATCAAAGAAGAGTTGGCCACTCGAAAAGCAGCGGCTGGGAGACTTTTTCAGGCCATAAATCGTGGATTCCTCAGCAAGAAAGAGGTTGGTAAGAAAACGAAGATGGCTGTATACCGCTCCACCTATGTCCCAGTCTTGACATATGGATACGAGTCGTGGGCAATGACTACAACCCACAAAAGCCAGATCCAAACCTCAGAAATGAGGTATCTGAGGAAAGTGGTTGAAGTAACAAGAAGAGACATGGTCCGCAACCAGATGATCCGTCAAGGCCTAAAATCCCATCCGCTGCAGACCCAAATAGAACAGTCCCAACTAAGATGGTTTGGCCATGTCTGCATAATGGGAGAAGATCGGCTACCACGACAAGCATGGGAAACAAAGAGCCAGGGATCCAGACCTCCAGGACGACCCAGAGTCCGCTGGGAGGACAACATTAGACAATCTTTGAAGGACCGAGGACTAGAATGGAACCAGGCCAGGAAGAAGACAGCTGATAGAATGGTCTGGCGCTCTCTCTTCCAAACCTCTACACCTCACGGTAGAAGGGGAACGACTAAGTAAGTAAGTAAGCTTACTGACTTTTACCTGTGCTGCTGTTTCACAAGGATGTAATGGGTATTCATGTGAGGTGAGTGGTTCCTTTTGCATTTGAGTTGCGATAGCTAAGGTCAGTAAGGGGGTGCTTTCCTGGAGTGGTCTGTCCAGATAATTCTTTAACAGGTTTACATGATAAACTTTCTCCTTCCCCTTTTTGTCAATTTTATAGTTTGTTCTAGACACCTTCTCTAGAACCGTATATGGACCTTGCCATCCAATTTGTAATTTATTCTGGCTACCGGGTAGTAGAAGCAGCACCTTCTCTCCCACTGCCAGTTCTCTGTCCTTTGCCTTCCTATTAAAATATGCTGCATGTTTCTTCCTGGCTTGTTTCAAATTATCATTTGCCAGTTTCCATCCAGCTTTCAAACGAGTGGTCAGTTCGTTCACGTATTGATAAGATGAGGTAACAGTCTCTTCCGCCTTCTCATCTGTCCAGGTCCTTAATAGTGCTACATCTGGACCTTTAATTTATCATACGTATTTTTCATGGAACCCGTCTGGTCCCGTCCATTAGAAGCACTATAGTGAGGACTTTTCTTCCTAGAATCATCACTCACAAATCGACCACTACCAATTTTTTTCTTGGGTTTGTCTCCCCACTTTAGATTGCTTATGAGAGATCTTCGCTCTCTTTTCTGTTCTTCCAGTTTATATAAGTCTGACCGAGGGATTGTCATCTTATCCTGGGTAAAATTTCTTCTTCTTTGTACTCTTCGCATAGTGGCCATGTTAATCCATTCAAGTGAAGACTGGGTGTGAAAAGGGGGCTCCCATTGCACTTTGTCTCCTTGAGTATCATTAGTTTTCCTTCCAGGCCTAATTTTGCTCCGTGGCGTTTCTAGGTCCTGCACATATTTTCCCTTTGTGGGTGTTCCCTCATGAAATATGCCACATGCTTCTACAAAGTTTTCAATATCGACATTTACGTCGGGCCAATAGTATTTGCGAGCAACTTTTTGGCAGATGGTACCGACTTTTTCATGGTCCCCATCTTTTCCAACATGTAAGCTCCTTATTAAATTTGCCCTATATATCTTGGGAAGAACCAACTGTCCGTGACCAGTGGATCTAGTTCCTGTCTTCCTATATAGCAATCTGTTCTTCATAAAATATTCCCCCTTGCTCGGAGGTGTGTGGCATTTGGGCAATTTTTTAAAACATGGCTTGAGTGTCCTATCCTCAGCCTGCGCCTTCCTCATCTCCTCTGGATGAGCATTTATAGGTTCACCTTCTTCCTCCTTCTTCTGTGACCTGGTCTGCACTGTCGCCATGATCACAGGTCTCTCGGGATTCCCCAAGAAGACGTATCTACACCCCAATATCAGAGGGTAGATTGGTTCATCTATCACTGCTGCTCTGATTTCTCCTTCCACATAGAGAGTTTTCACCGTTATCCTTGCGATGGGAAGTGTCATGAGTGGTATGTCCTTAGTTGCCCCTTGTATTTCCACTGTTTCTGTGGTATACTGACTTGGGTCCACTAGGCTAGACTTCACAACTGAATCATAATCCAAACCTGTATCATAAAGGCACCTTATGGTGACCCCATTACAAATAACATCCTCACAAACTGGGGGGTGATAAGGTTCCTGCTGTCCCTTAGGATTAACCTTTAATCTTTGAGTCCCCGACTTCATTGCAGCAATGTTTGAAGGTTTCCTTCTACAAAATTCGGTGTTATGGTTATCTTTCTTGCACCATTTACACCATCTTTTTCCTTGGTTAAACGGTTTTCTTTCATTGGATTTTTGGTCATTGAATTGTGAGTTTCTGTCTCGGTAGTCATTTCTTGGCCGTTCAAAGTTTGTCCTACCTTTATTTCCCTGCTCTCTATTATCAAATTTATTAAATTGCTGTGGAGCTTTAAAATTGTCTATGTGCTTCTTTTTAGCACCACTTACCTCTGCCTGGGCTGCCTGATACCTCTCAGCGACATTTAAAACCTCCCCCAACGTCTCTGCACCTTGTTCCATGAGAAATTTTCTCATGTCTGGAGCCATGGACTCTCTCATTTGCTCAATCATGATCATTTCTTTAAGATCTTGGGTCTTCCCCAGAGCAGTCCATTTCTCCAAATAGGTTTCCAGTCTGGCAGAGAATTGGTGGTATGTCTCCCCAGACAACAGTTTGGCATTTCTAAATTTCTTACGATAGAATTCCCTATTTTTTTCGTACCTCAATAACAAAGCCTGCTTTAACATGTCATAATTCTCCTGGTCTTCTCTGTTCATTTTTGCGAACACTTCGTAAGAAGTACCTCTCAGTCCCTGTGATAGCTTTAAACTCCACCTCTCTCTCTCTAACCCATATGTAGTAGCTAATAACTCAAAACGTCCTAGGTACCCCTCTATGTCATCGTCTTTTTCAACAAAATGGTCTAAATGAAACCCCATAGCTGAGTTTGAGGCTCCTAGACTGGGTGTAGCATCTGAGGCAAAAGGGCTGGCACCATTTTCAGGAGCCTGGCCTTGTAGCTCCAGCTCCCGTAGTCGTAATTCGTGCTCCCTCTGCAACCTTCTATCTTCTGCCTCCCTTTCGGCCTTTTTATCTTCTGCCTCCCTTTCGGCCTTTTTATCTTCTGCCTCCCTTTGCTGTCGTTTGTCTTCTGCCTCAATCTGCAGCCTCTTAATTTCTCTATCAGCCTCAATTTGTAACCTCTTCTCTTCAGCTACCTTTCTATCTTCCCTTTCAATATATTTATCACATTCAGCCGTTACATATTGAATTAAAATCTGACCATCCATTCCCATCTCCTTTGCCGTCAGCACAGCAGCTGATCTGAATTTGGCCAGCTCCGCCATACTTTTTAAACAAATCTAGCAATGTGCAAAATAAAATTTCCAACCACTAAAGTACTTCTAATTACTCTAGTCTAAAATAATTCTAATTAATTAATTAACTACCACTGGCTGTGAAGATTCACCAACTTTTATTTTCAGGGACACTTTTAATTTTAAGGGACACTTTTAATTTTTATATTGTGTTCCCCTAATCTAATTCTCCCCCCAGGAGATCCTAATATACTTAATGGGCTAATTATCCCGGGACCAAGAGACCCCAATATATGTAGTGGATTTGATGGTATTGTATGATGGTGATATTACTAAGTGTGATGCATGAGGTCAGCTGTGAAGGCTCCTGAGATAAAATGTAGCTGTGAATTGTCAGAAGGCCCTTCTTGCTACCACTACGACCTCACACCTATCTTTTTTTACTAATGAATGTGGCTACGTTAAATGTCTAGGGTAATGATATGTAATGTGTTGTGGTAGTTTACATACACACACACAGATATTTACTAAGTCTAATAATATTAATAAAATGTTATAATACACTGAACTAACTCAAGTGTGTAAAATTTGGATAGTAATTTTCTTTAAATTTATTTGTTCTGAACCAAGGTTTTATTTTGGCCAGAACATATGAAAGGTTTTGCAATTATGAAAGAAATGCATGAATATTACATAATAAATGCAAGGTGTGTACATATATATGTTACTAGACTAGTTAATATTACTACTGTTTATAGTTGTAATCTATTTGGGAGAACATTTAATGGATGTGCTGTTGGGGTGGCCTCATCACTCCCTGTCTATGGTGACTACACATTGTCCAGTTATTTGATGGAAATTTTATGGGTGTGTTAGCAAATAAGTTGAGTTGGTGAATTCTCAGCAGACCAGACGCTCACGTAGCTTGAAGGTGTAGCTTGGTGCTGAGATCTGTGTACCTCTCCGTGCTTGGTGCTGAGATCAGGTCTGGTGGCCCCACCTCTCCGTGCTTGGGGGCAATATCAGAAGTCTGGTGGCCCCACCTCTCCGTGCTTGGGGGCTATAATAGGCTGCTCTGACAAAATGTTACTGCACGGGTCCACTCTTGTAATATTCAACAACTCATTTGACACCGCATTGGTGCCAACTGAAACTCACAGTTCTGCAATCAAAGTATTAGTCATGTGTCAGAATTCCATCCTCTAACCATTTCTGGACACAACACTACACAACAACAACACCACATAGACGGGTCAGATCTTTCTGACCAAACAACACATCTTACCAAGTTGGTTTCACATAGGATAAGTTCTCCCAGACTACGTATTCTGAAATATGTTCATTAGCTTCCTGCCATAGAATAGGATAGGTGATATGTTCCACTACAGATTATGCTATTGCAGTATCAAATTACTCGAAACCTTAAACAAATATTAAAATGTACAAAGAAATAATTTCAGTCTTACCAGAATTATGAATATAGAACACAGTTAAATGCTAGCAAAACTCAGCTGAGCTGCTGGCCTTAGGATGGCGTCCCTCTAAATATTTCAATAGTTTCTGGGAATTACACCACTTAATAATTCACTGTGTCTACTAGGACAACTTATAATGAATGGCACAAAATGCGCGTCTGAGCGCCGATAATATATTCATCTATGGCCAATCACTGCCTTTTCTTTTTCAAATTCAAATATCCTACCAATAAGTCATTTCAGTCATAACTCTGTCAAGTATGCCTTATTGTCTGTTGGTCCGCCCGTCTCTACTTGCGTTTCACAAAAAAACACACTTGTTTTTTGAACAAACTCTGTCTTCCCCTACACAATTTTGCCTTTAAAGTTATTTTTAGCCACAATTCACCATCCCACCCCGTCTCTTCATTCCAACTAGATTTTAGCACTTGCGTCTTCAAGGCCACCATTTTTTGAAAATTAGTGACATGTTTTATTTCAATGCAGACGCTCGCTGATATGAACAACACAGTCTTTTGTCAATATCTTTCTTATTATCTATCCGTCTGTATAAATGAAAGCATATTATTTCACTGCTCAAGATGGGCCATCCGGCCAGCTAGGTTTTATATTCCTAACATTATTATTAAGAAAAGTTACTTTTCAAATATTTTCTAGAATCTTCTGGAATGCGTTCATCACTGCATTCAAATAAACGGACTAAGTTATCGCAAAAGGGTCCAAGAAATGGCTGTGGCGTATAATATCCAAGGTCCCTTTTGTCGATTTCTTTACTTTATGTCAACTTGGGGGAACGTGACTTTTTCCTCCTTTCCCCACCACTTGCGTCTTTTAGCCTTGCTAGTTTCAAGCACGCGTTCAGTCAGATTTTTTCTTTTGATCTCCGTTCTCATCCCGTTCCGTTTTGCCTTCCAGTCTAACAATTTAATTTCCATGGCGGGTGATGACCCGCGGCGTGGGCGATCATGTATTCTAGCAGCTTACGCATTAGTTTTTATCCCTACGTTGTATCATTGGAGATATTTTAACGTTGTATCACGGTTAATTTTGTGACAGTGTGGGGTTATAAAAAGTTCAAGTGGCAGCCTATAGGTTAACTTAGCTGCCAATGATGATTCCAATCCTCCTCCTGATGGGTAGGTTTTCTGTACACTGTTGTCACTCGTCTCTGGTCAAGGTTTGTAGGGTGAAGCTCGTTTCCCAGGAAAGTCTAGGAGAGTCTTCGAAGCTGGTCTTCGGTCTTAATGCGTAAACCGCTTGTCCCTGCTTGTGCCAGAAATGGTCCTTTCTGCTGGTACCACCAATAACTGGAAATAGAAATAGAAACGAAAGGAACTTCTAAGTATGGCGTTTTTCCGACACAGTTATGTTCCCCCCCCCCCCCCCTCCTCTCTCTCTCTCTCTCTCTCTCTCTCTTTTCTATTCTACCATCCCATGTCAGAATTTACCCTCGATGAGAATTTAATTTAATCCCTCGGGATAAAACTTCCTTTACATTTAAACTGAATAGCTTTAGCTTTACATTACATTTAAATGAAAAGGCTAAACGTACAGATATAATATGTTTTACATTTACATCTCCACTGTTTGAAAAGTGTTCACAATATAAATTCATTTATGTTTCCTTTACATTTACACTTATGGAAAAGTTTGAAACTTCTATTAATTAAAATGAATATTTTCACATAGACATTTACTCGGGTTTAAAGCTTGAAAACTTACATTAATTTTAAAGTGAATATCTTTATAGGGACATTTACACTGCTTTGAAAATGTAAGTCTTATGCTTAGAATGTACATCATTTATTTTCATCTTTCCCTCACTGCTCCATGGGAAACCTGGAACTACGTTGTGCTTTTAGTTCTCTCTTACGAAACTATCAATAAAGCAATCACCAGCCCGTGCAGTGGTGGTTCATGAATCATCATTCTATATGCTGAGGTTGCCAGCCTCAAATGACTTTGACATCCAATAGCGAGTTTCACACAATAAAATTCACATGGTAATATATATATTACTTTTGTAAGTCTTATCTGGTACAACTAACATTTTGGCCGCTTGCCAGATCTACTACAGGAGACTGCGGCAATCCTTATAAGTAACGAGAGCACAAATATGTTTTAATATTAATGGTAGTCAAATTATTAGCCAAGTTATCGAGGAAATACTATATATATATATATATATATATATATATAAAGATTCTGATCCTCACTGCGTCTTTTGACAGACAAAATTAACTGTTCTAGTCCCTTGACACTGTTTGAAAGAATAACTGTGTCATCTGCGTACCTGAGTTCTGGGATCGCATTTCCACCAATTGTAAACGGATCGCAATTTTCACATTCTTGGTCACTTCGAACATTTCTCATTATATTTTCTGCACAGATGTTAAACAAGTATGGAGAGAGGATGCAACCCTTGTCTTACTCACCTTTTCACCTCAAACCATCCTGATGTTTCCCCCGCTACTCTGACAGCTGCTTGTTGTTCATGATATAGTGTTTCAAGTAGATGGATCAAATGCTCCGGAAATCTCATGTCTCTCATGATGTTCCACAATTTCGGATGTTGCATGCAGTCGAAGGCCTTGGTGTAATCTACAAAACAGGCATGGAGATCTACATTGTATTCTCTGCATTTCTCGAGGATGTTTCCCACATTAAAAATGTGGTCCCTCGTAACTCTGCCTTGTCTAAAACCCGCTTGTACTTCATGCATTTCATGTTCTAACTTTCTTTCTAGCCTCTTCATGATAATCCACAATAGGATTTTGCTGGCATGACTTATTAAAGCAATAGTACGATAGTTGGTACACAGTTTTAAATTGCCTTTCTTTGGGAGAGGGATATACACAGATCTTGTCCATGCTTTGGGCCAGATTGCACTGTTCCAGATCATTACACATAGTGCATGGTAAACGCGGACACTGGCCTCTCCTCCTGCTTGGATTAGTTGGTATATCATCGCCGGTGTTCCTTATTAAAATGTAGAGATTTCCTGTGCTTTTGTAAGTCTTATCTGGTTCTCCAATAAAAGGTCCGGTTAACAAATAGGAATTATGAATCTAGTTCTTCACTATGGTGAAGGTCTGATGTTGTCTTGGCGAGCGTACAAATCACAGAGAAATAAAACTGTGAAATTGTCAGCCCATATTCCCTCCAATGATGTTATGAATCTAATTAGAAAGATCCAATCACTTCAAACAGGTCGGGTGTGGCACTTTCCAAATATTTCCTACACGGGAAATTTTATAAAAAGGTCACGTCTCCCATATATGGTAATATGATCTCTTGCATACACTCTCACCAACACATTTGTAGACTCATATTGTCTAAAATGTAATAAGTCCATGATTACTTTTTAACAAGTGACCGGAAGCGATTATATCACTCTTGTCTGCACACAGGTATCACACAGACGGTAATGTTGGTGTAGCAAGGGTGACCCGGAAGCGCTTATGTCACAAGTTCCGCCTCGTGCACGGGTTATCGTGTGTTTTGCCAGACAAACAAATCTGGTTCTATTCAACACTCCTTGGATAAACACGCCTCGTCGCTTGAAAAGATGGTCAGACCGATATTGTGATAAAATACTGTCGCTGACCGTCTAATAACCTGGCGTAACTTAACACGTCTTCCTGAAGCATGAATGCGACACAATAAGATAAGAATTACTCCCGTAGCAAATACTGCCATAGGGGAGTGGCGTGTTAGAGACTTCACCACGCTATGTCCAGCATAAAGCAAAATAGTGAAAATACAAATGAAAAGGCATGATTTATGCCAAATAAAAGCGATGAGAGAAAAATGAAGAAAAAGAAAGGATACTGCCGGAGAGCTGAAGGTGTGAGAGATCACACAAAAGAGCATGTTCAGACGTTTTGTCATAAACATGTCTGATGACAAATATTCACAAGATTCCTAAAGTCTAACTAAATGGTACCCCACTGACTTAAACACAAATCTTTCTGGAGAATTACGAAGATACCAGCATGTGGCGGAATTTGGTTGTAGTAAAATCTGCGAGAATAATCGCTCATTTCAGTAAGATTTTAGTCATAAAATGATAATAAATAAAACCGCCCTATTGTGTCTGACGGTGATACTCTCACACGCCAGCATCGCACTGGAATTTTGTGCCATGGAACGGCTTAGAACGATCCCACGGTAAAAATCTAACACGCTTTTTTGTTTCGGTTTCGAAAATGTACAACTAACATTTTGGCCGCTTGCCAGATCTACTACAGGAGACTGCGGCAATCCTTATAAGTAACGATTTGTTAGAAATGTAACGCCAAACTGCTGTCTGAAGTAATGTAATCTGTCAACAGTAACGCAAAATTTGGTAGTCTTTTGGACTTTTTCTAAGTAGCAATAACGAGACGACTGTAATACATTAACGCAAAATGCTACCATCGCCTTGCCAAAACCCGCTTCGTTCTGCCCGCGAGACAACTAGTATATACACGCTGTGGGCAAAGCCAACTGATATACACACACAGACAGTTTAAATTCTCGACGCCTAGTGTAATTGTGACGTCACAGAAACAAGTTGGTTTATTTGAAAAATTAAAAAGTGAGACAGAAGGAGGGGGAAAAGATGGTAGACTTAAGTAAAAAGTTATAATTAACGACTGTCAGTGATAAAACTGAAAATCTAAACGCACATGAATATAGTCATAAAAATTATATATTCGTGTAGCTTAGTGTATTCTGAGCACAAATATGTTTTAATATTAATGGTAGTCAAATTATTAGCCAAGTTATCGAGGAAATACTATTTGACTGGAAACGCGTAGACGAACGGGCTGTTGTCCTTGCTCGTTAACTGTAACGTTATTGGGAACGATAGGTTGAAAGGAGGCATTCGAATCTGATTGGAGGGTATAGGAGGGTAGACAGAGAGTATAGGTTGGGCAGAAAAGATAAAATCTATATTTAGAAAAATCACTCCTAGAAGTGTGAAGTAGTGTTTGTCTTTTTAAATTTTTGAAAATTGAAATGCTAGACCCTCGCTGTGATTGGGCCGGTCTAGGCATATTGGCAAAAAGCGTTTACAGCTCAGCGCCAGTTGAAACGAAATATGTTAGAAGCAAGCTGCGTTGTCCTCAGCAGTACCAAGTGTGTTATTAACCATTGGCAGTCTGAACAGAAGGCAAAGCTGAACTTAAACTACTATTTATGCTAAAGCCAGTCAACGTACGTTTGTGATATTTCTTTGAATTGTGGTAAGGAAGAAATTTATTAATTTTGTTATTACAATAAAATTGGTGTCTGCGATACTGCTCGATTGGGAAGGTTTTCGACTAAGTACAGGGTCCCTAGCAGAGGTATGCAGGACCTGTGGGTTGTGTTCAAGCAGTAAAAGCAGTAAAATTAATGTGTATTGCATAACTGAAAATGATTTCCACAGTTGCCAGTAGGAAAGCTAACCCACGTTATCTTATGGGAGATCATCATTTTGCAGTGTCAGAGGCGTTGTAGCCCTTAAGGAACAGAATAGGGGCACTGGTAATGCATTGTCATCTCAAAGTGGTATGGGGTGGTCAGAGAGATCTGACCCTTTTTCTTTATGTCAATTATTACATGTGAAAGGGAATATAGATGTGTTTTTAAGAATCATAACGTTGTTTCAGAGGTTTTGTTCTGGTACAGTGTGGGTACCAGAACCCTGGTGGCGTTGTTGCAGTGTACTAAAGTAACCTATTGTTTAGACCCTGAGGTCTAGTTACTGCACCAGGAACCGTGTCAGCGTGGTCATACTAGAGAGCCTGTGAAAATGACAGCAACATCTATTATCTAGATAAGTGCCATACATGTCGGCACTCAGTTTATCCACTAAAATACTATATTTCTGTATAGAAATAACATAAAATAAATGGTTGGCAAGAGACTTTCAAGATACTTTTAAAAGAGAGAAAGGGAATGATGACAGTACCCCACCCATACTATTAATAACCAGTGTCATTAACTTAGTGAACCTAGATACACATATTTTGATTGTCTTATTATAAATTGAATGGACAGAAGATCCAAGATAGTATTTAAATTGTTATAAATACATTCATAATATCAATTTTTGGTTGTTGGACCTGATGCATAAAATTCTGATCAGGCCAAATAAATTGTAAATAACCATTTTACCAAACTTTTAACACAGACTTCTATAAGATATATTTCATAGAGTGTCAGTGTGTTTGTGGTTGTAGTCTTGACTCAGTCATATATATATATATATATATATATATATATATATATATATATATATATATATATATATATATATATATATATATATATATATATATATATATATATATATGTGTGTGTGTTAGTAAATACATGTGTTTGTAGTACTTGTACTTACAATACATCATACACTCATAACCCTAGACATATAGACGTAGCTAACATACATATTAGTCAAGAATAAATCTGAGTGAGGTCGTAAGGTGGTAGCAGAAAGGTGTTCTGATAAATCAACCCAACATTTAGTATAATCAGGGACCTTCACAGCTACCTCATTCAGTACAATAGGAATAACATTGTATAACATCAAATCCACCACATTGGTACCACTTGCTTTGATTGTGAAAAAATGTGTAACGCGACACAGTGATAAGGGTGAAGCGGACAATTCGGTGGGTCTGGCTTTGAAGTTGACGCCTAGCCGAACAGCATTGTGAAAGTGGTGGAAGGAGAGAATATATGAAACGTGGCCGACCTTTAAAATTTGCATTGGCAGGAAAGAAAATCTAAAGCTACAAGAGCAAGCCTGGTTGAAAGATATTAAAATTGTATTAATTCATATACGGAGATAGAATATGCGTGATATCGAAAAGGATATCATTCAAATGTAAGTAGTTTTAAAAATAATTAACATTTTTCATCGTCATCACATCTGCTAAAAGTTAGCTCATAATCTTTAAACATTTATTATAAATACATACCCAAACCGATTTCGAAAAAAAAAACTTGGATAGAATGAACGCTTCCTATTGGGAAAATAAAAGGAAACCTAGGAAGGAAGGAAAGATATAAGTGTGTAGTGAAAAGAAGAGAAAACAAGTACAGAAAAAGCACAGATTGCCTCAAACCAAGAGATTAAACGAAAATCTAAGCGAACTTCAGACGGTGCTTTCTCGTACGGGAGAGTCGCCCAAATATAAGGACAGAGCGGCCCGTTTAAAAATCACACACACAAAATCCAGACGCCAGAGTGAGAGACTGGAAGACAGTATCTGCAAGAAAAGTTTTTTCACGCTGCATGCAGGGCAGATATACTTCATCAGATACAGCCTCACTGTGCGCTTATTAATCCTAGAGGGTATGTAAGTTTATTAAAGATATATGTATGACTAATATCATTTTATTTCAGATTTTGTTTACGATTTGATTGTATCAGACATAATAAAAAGGGTATACAGGAAGCCAATGACGCTAATCAGAGATAACCTCCACCGGCATTGTCAGGAAGCATAACAATTAATTGGTTAGCCAAATATATCATGGCTAGTTCTTGCCTGGAAGCTTACGACATACCAGCAAGTACAGAAGTGACTTGGCATCCATAAGTGGAAGGCAAAGGTTATATCTTACCCATATATTATAACATGTGATTTATCCATGTATTAATTATTTTCTGCACAGTAGACACTATCGTATCATGCTATCTCTGTAACATACTACCATGAATCATTCATTTATATACAAACACTGAAGACATGGTCGCCTCATGAACATCAGTGATGTGAGCTTGTTGGAATACCATGGCCACCTATTACCTTTTGTTCCAGGTTTTATGATCGTTCCTGATCGAGCTCATGATCGAGTTCGTGATCAAGTATAAACCAAAAACTTGAGGACCTTCGATCCTGCTAACTGGAGCCTAGTGGTCAAACAATCTTCAACACCTTAGTCCCCCGTAGTTATAGGGCGGGCTGAAGGAAAGTCTTATTGAATACTAGTGTGTCTCAGGAACCTCGAACAGACGTGGCGTAATGCAAGATGAGTTTATGTGTATCCAATCCTACAAACACTGTGAGCGGTTTAAATAGCGACTGTCAATGATGAGAAAAGCTAGAGACTAGATAGCAAGAATTATCAATCTAATGTGACAGACTTTATAATTTCATTGGAAGATACATCCAAGACATTTTACTATTATTTATTTTAATTTGTAAATATAAATAATCATACATTTTACCAACTTCCAACACCCATTTCTCATTTCAAGGCTAGATAGATGTACATAATAAATTATGAAATTGTGCTCATTTGACTTGGTAAATTTTTAACTGTTAAATTTTGAGTTACTTTTTCTGATTTAATTATATTATCACATAGGGTTACTATAGCGAAAGTGGCGCAGTATACTTCTGAAGCCTAAATCTGTTGTCCAGCTCAGAGTTTTCACATTCGTAACTCAATTGTGATACCAGTGTACTTCTCTGGCACTGGGACTTCATACTTTCTGGAGAGAAATTCTACTTCTTCTCTACCATCATCATCACACTAGAAAAACCTTTCGCTACACAGCAGCCTCGGACTAACTGCTGCTTTCTTTGAACACATTTAGGTTAACGTCTGAAAGTGAACGAAGAAGAAAATATTAGTAGCTTTGTGCGAAATGTCTGATGTTATACTTTAATAAAGGAAAAAATAACCATTCTGTTACACCGATCTACATGACGTTGTAGTGAAAAATGGAATATGATGTGTAATTTCACATTCTTAAAATGTGAATTGTAGTTAACGTCCTTTTGATAATTCTTAGTCACGCCTGTTTGTATTTTTGCGACGAAAAAATCAGCCCAGTGTAACAGTTTTACGTTCAATAATATGGGTGTTAAAATAGTTACGTAATCGAAAAATGATGTTTATCCATAAAGCAGGTTGACTTAAGAGGTTCTCCCTGCGACATCTTGCTTCAGGCGCGCATAAACCCTAGTGTAGACGTTTGTATTCATTGGGGCTTTTACAGTCGTAAATCTAATCGTGGGGTTTTTCTGTTTTTGAAGATTTTCTTTGATGAGACAGAAATGCGGCGAGGTTTCCGAATTACGAATTCAAGTTTCCCATTTTAGAGTGCGTCTGGTGTTGCCTGCTACAATATCTTCGTTACACAAATCATAGGAACTCAGGAGAAATACTTAACTCTTTTTGTCATAGCTAAATTTTAGGTTTAACTTAGAACCAAAGACAGATGCTAATGTTTTCCACATGACATTAAAAAAAAAAAAAAAACAAGCAGTAGACATATTTATAACCACATATATCAGATTATATATACAACTCTTGTAAACTGGGTAAAAAATATTTTTAAGTGTTGTAAGTTTTATTCATTCATTCACTATACTTGTACATTTCTCAAAGAGCACATGCCTTTAACTAACGTCTTGCAAGTCCTTCCTCTTCTTTCTTTTGTAACTAACTCAAGTCACTCAGTCACAAATTTGAGATTTAAAAAAAAAAAACAAACAAACACACACACAGAGTTTTCCCAACAGTAGAACATTTAAACCAGTGATACTTAATATGTGGTCCACGGACTTCTTTGGGTCCATGAATGGATACTAGATGATCTTTGCGCATTAACCTAAAATTTAAATATAACATTTTTAATTATGTGTTTGAGCGCCGCATGAAAGATGGTCGCATTGCCAACGATATTTTCAACGAACAACTGGCAGACGGCAAAAGAACAGTCGGGTGATCGCAGCCGAGGTTCAAAGATGTGTGCAAGAGAGACTTGAAGGTACTGGACATGTAAATCCAGCAATCTGGGAGGATGGAGCGGCCGATCGCACCAAGTGGCGATGCACACTGCGGCGCCACCTCAGATTTGTCGGAAAGAAGCTCTCACTACAGCAGAAGAGAAGAGATGCCGAAAAGAACACCAGGCAAAAAAAAAAAAAAGCTGTGGGTTATCTCCTCAGGGGCACATCCCCGAGTCATTATGACTTACAGGGGGGGGGGGGGGGGAATAGAACAACAACTATTATGTACATTTTGTACCCAAGAAATTTTGTTTTCCTTTATCAGACAAAGAAATGGGCCCATGGCACACAAAAAAGTTAAGAAGACCTTAGGGTATTAACTGATACCCATAGTACCAGCTGAAATTAGAGAGAGAGAGACTTTAGTTCAGATAAAAGGCGCGCGCGCACACACACACACACACACACACACACACACACACACACACTCACACAGACAATAAGAGAAGCAGATGGAAACACGTGGAAATGGAATGTGTGTTACAGCTGTATCTGCAAAGAGATGGGGGTAGAAATAATCACCTCCACATCCGGTTAGAGTCACGATAATAGAGCATATTTTTGTTTCCCTTCGTTTCTTTCCGATATCGCTCTAGATCAGGGATCGGCAACCAGTCGATCCCTGTCTACAGGAAGATCCCAGTGCATGATTTGGTAGATCTTTAGGCAACTGCAGGGGACAGAAAAAAAAGAAAGAAGAATTTCCTAAACTATGGACATTTTACTAGACCTCTCCCGTCGGCATTTAAGATCGTGATGTCACTGAGATCAAAGTTAGTTTTTTCCGCAATCCCAATGAAAACTCGAGCTGGCTTCTAAAATACATTCACCGTGACCTGCATGCGCTAGGAACGCGATCTTTTCTTTGTAAGGTTTATCAAGTCCCCCCCTCTCCCACTTAAAGCCTCTTTCTGTCTCTCTGTCTCTCACACATATACATATATATATATATACTTAGAAGCTCAGTGTTACTAAAGTTGAGCCTAAAAGCTCCTGGGTTGTCGACTGCTGCTCTAGATTGTCACGCTTTTTACAAAGATAGTGCAGTCCTTGTTCTGGAAACCCCAGGGTAGGAGAGAAAGAAGGATACAGATTAGCTTATGGAGAAGAGAATTGGAAGAGACAGAAATGAAGGGATGAGAAAGACAGACAAAGATCTTGAGCTCATGGCACAGAACCAGAGTTGTGGAGTCGGCCAAAAAATGTTCCGACTCCGAGACCTGACATTTTAGAAGTCCGATTCCAACTCTCAACTTCTACTCTCGACTACAGCTTTTTACCAGTCATATGCGGGGAGCCGCGCTGGTGTAATGGTTACAACGTTGCGCTGGCGATCAGGTGTTCAAGGTTCAAGCCCGGGCGTCAGCATTTGAAGGAGTGTCAACGACCGGGATTTTGACTGAATAACCTGAACGGCTCCTGAGATGAACCCTCTATGGATGGGAAGGAGCGAAGCTCCTGACCGGGTTAGAAGGAAAGTCCACAGGTTCCCCAGCCTCGCAATGACATGTCATTGGGCCGAAGGGCTGAAAGCCCAAGTACCGCTGGTTAAAAAAAAAAAACCAGTCATATGTGATACCATTCGGAGTCCTGACATTTTACCGACTCCACTAAAAATGACCGACTCCACGACTCCCACTTCCGACTCCACAGCCTTGTACAAAACAGGAGAACCTGGCACATATTCATTGAAACCGTACGCTTATTGGGGATCTGACAGGCCATGACTGAATGAATGAATGGGAAGTATGCAAATGTGGGCAGTGAACACAAGTATTATCTCTTCATTAAAGACGATTTTAGCAATCGGATTTTACCTACAACAGGTGCAAAATAAAAACAAAAACTAATGAAGAAACATTCTGTTTTTCCTGATGGTTAATGGTGCCGCATCTATGTAGACATGCAGGAGGCTGAGTGAGTATAATAAAACAGTTGCACCTTACAACAGACTGTTTACTTTCGTACTGATGTCCTCTGGGAAATAACTAACATATTCTCACATTTGTTATCATCAAACCATCCGGTGAGGTACATTCTGGTAACGCCCTGATGAACTCTGATCGGATTTCGTTGAGTTATGTTTGTCTTGTATTTTTTTTTTAATGAGTGTAATTTTATGATTGCCGTAATAGCGATTAGACCTGTACCATATCAACGCCTGACGTCATGCAATAAACGAAGAGATTCGCCTGGTGTGCAACATAATATTTTAGTATGTGCAGACATGTTTTTTTCTCTACCCGCGTGTTACATAAACTTTTATAAATATAAACAGCATATCGCAGCATAAACATATTTCCACCTTTTTTTGTTTTTGTTATCTTCATTCTGTCCGTCAAAGCAAGATACAAAAAAAAAACATGGTCTAATATAGACAAATTCCATATGTTCGTGATGAGCTGGCTATCTTTCTGCACTTCTTGAGTCTTTTGGCTTGGTTTTAAGGATTATCTTCATTGCACACGGACAACTCCATCAGCGCTCCGATCGCCTCCCTTTAGATCACACAAGGATGATCTCAGCACAGTGGACGAACTCCGTAGCACCGGCGAGGATCCCAATGTGTATATACAAGAATCATACATTCTATAAATATTTTTGTGGTGGGTTGGTTTACATAACTTTGTAAATTGTTGCCAGGGCAGAGGTCGTTTAACATACTCTTTACAATTTCCAATTGCAGAGGGATTTTTTAACACTTGACCTCCTACTTTTTCACCAGTATCCGAGTAGGCTAGACAAGCGATAACACTACCCAGGAGGTCAGGGGGAAGTATGACATCATTAGGAATCACTGGTTCTAAAAAAAAAAATTCCATCAAATATGTTCCCTGTACTGGGAACAGAACTCGATACCTTCAGAATTTTTAGGTCCGCGGAAGCCATACATGTTAGCTACTCTGACACCCAAGAACTTACAACTTAGTTCCTATGGAAAGCTATCATGCAGCATGGAACGTCTCACTGTGTTAGTCTGAATCTCTAGTGTTTAAGACATTTATTCAGCACCCTTTGGTTCCCTAGGTAGAAAATCTCTAGTATTTAAAATATTTATTCAGCACCCTTTGGTTCCCTAGGTAGCAAATCTCTAGTGTTTAAGACATTTATTCAGCACCCTTTGGTTCCCTAGGTAGCAAATCTCTAGTGTTTAAGACATTTATTCAGCACTCATCAGTTCCCTAGGTAGCAAATTTCTAGTGTTTAAGACATTTATTCAGCACCCTTTGGTTCTCTAGGTAGCAAATCTCTAGTGTTTAAGACATTTATTCAGCACCCTTTGGTTGCTTAGGTAGCAAATCTCTATTGTTTAAGACATTCATTCAGCACCCTTTGGTTCCCTAGGTAGCAAATCTCTAGTGTTTAAGACATTTATTCAGCACTCATCAGTTCCCTAGGTAGAACATTTCTAGTGTTTAAGACATTTATTCAGCACCCTTTGGTTCTCTAGGTAGCAAATCTCTAGTGTTTAAGACATTTATTCAGCACCCTTTGGTTCTCTAGGTAGCAAATCTCTAGTGTTTAAGACATTTATTTTGCACCCTTTGGTATCAAGGTAGCAAATCTCTAGTGTTTAAGACATTTATTCAGCACCCTTTGGTTCCCTAGGTAGCAAATCTCTAGTGTTTAAGACATTTATTCAGCACCCTTTGGTTCCCTAGGTAGCAAATCTCTAGTGTTTAAGACATTTATTCAGCACCCTTTGGTTCCCTAGGTAGCAAATCTCTAGTGTTTAAGACATTTATTCAGCACCCTTTGGTTCCCTAGGTAGAAAATCTCTAGTATTTAAAATATTTATTCAGCACCCTTTGGTTCCCTAGGTAGCAAATCTCTAGTGTTTAAGACATTTATTCAGCACTCATCAGTTCCCTAGGTAGCAAATTTCTAGTGTTTAAGACATTTATTCAGCACCCTTTGGTTCTCTAGGTAGCAGATCTCTATTGTTTAAGACATTCATTCAGCACCCTTTGGTTCCCTAGGTAGCAAATCTCTAGTGTTTAAGACATTTATTCAGCACCCTTTGGTTCCCTAGGTAGCAAATCTCTAGTGTTTAAGACATTTATTCAGCACCCTTTGGTTCCCTAGGTAGCAAATCTCTAGTGTTTAAGACATTTATTCAGCACCCTTTGGTTCCCTAGGTAGCAAATCTCTAGTGTTTAAGACATTTAATCAGCACCCTTTGGTTCCCTAGGTAGCAAATCTCTATTGTTTAAGACATTCATTCAGCACCCTTTGGTTGCCTAGGTAGCAAATCTCTATTGTTTAAGACATTCATTCAGCACCCTTTGGTTCCCTAGGTAGCAAATCTCTAGTGTTTAAGACATTCATTCAGCACTCATCGGTTCCCTAAAGAGCAAAAGTCTTCAGTAAATTCATGCTCTCCTCCTGTCTGTGCCATCCGCTCAAGGTCTTTCCATGTCATCTTCATCCCTCTTCCTTATGTTTCTAGTTATCTTGTCCGTGAGTTTTTCGGTTTCCTTCAATCTCTCTACTCTTCTTCTAATGTAAGAATAAATGAATCCAGTATAAAAGATGAGAGACAGAAAGGGCAGAATATTGGACCAGCCCGCGTGCCCAATTCGCACCCCTTTTAAAGTAAAGTTCGTTTGTTCTCTTTCCCGAAGGAGGACTATCTTGTAATGTAATGCTACCAATAGGTATCCTCAGTGTGTTATATTCCTAATCAGCGTCCTCTTCTCATCTCTCGTTTTACTGGCACTGCTCCTTGTCATCAGTTCCGCATGAATGATCTTGTAATACCGCTTCAATCCTTCTATTCTACGCAAACATCCATTTAGGCAGTATTCCCCTTCAGTCATTAGTGACTATCACGCCCCTGTGGTGATAGCCCTCAGCGGTTTTTTTGCCTGATGTTGTGACTGAAAGTGGCTGCTACATGAACGCATTACGCTAGCTAAGATGGCTGAAGAAGCGATAAAATAAGTTTGCTATTCACTTAATTAATATAAAGCGTGTGTTGTAGTAAATTACTGATGTATAATATATAACGTGGGAACAGATAAAGACCTTTCCGTAAAGTCTGGGAGAGAGAAGGAGACTTTCCAGAAAAGAAGGGATGGCAAATGGACCAGTTGTCAGAGAGAAGAACTTTAATAGAGGCATAAATTACCAATATCAGATCCAAGAGAACAATTACTAATGAACAAGTGTGGAAACAACGGGCATTGACCAGTTCCAGTATAATAAATAAAACTAGACCATGAAGTTTTCAATATTTGGAAAAACGTACTAGTGTAATCGATGTACCACGTGTCTCAACTGAACTTGTCACGACTAGTCAAAACGAGGCTAAACTTCCACACAGTACTCGATTGTCCGATTGCCAGACTGGTTAGGGAGTTACCGGGTTCCAGATACGAAACCTAGTAGCGTTACGCTCCAGTTTACCCAGCTGTAAATAAGTACCTGATTCTGCTTGTGAAATAGACAAGGCAAAGGCAGCGAGGAAAGTAACTGGTCAACTCCACCTCATGAAGCTGGACCTGGTATAGTGAAGTCTCTAACACTTCACTACTCTACGAAAGTATCTGCCAAAGTACTACCTTTACCCTTATTTACACATAGCAGACTGGAAAAAACGGTAGAGCTACCTATTTTCGTTCACTCCCACCGTTGTGCTCACGTCAGGGATTCAACACGTTCATGCCATGTGATGTCATTTCGAGCCAAGAGGGACGTGCCTAGCAGGTCGCTTGGCAAATCGGTTAACGAACGCAAAAGAAGAATATAAGTTTTACAAAGTACTCGGATTCTCCCTCCTTTATTTGTTTAAACGTGCATACACTAGCAAACCTACCTTCTGTTCTATACTATTCTCATTCTTCTATCATTTACTAGACACAGTATTAAGGTCTTTGTCTTGTGTAATCTGGCCTATACTGTAAATAGGAATACTGCAGAAGTGATTTCGTCTGTAATTAGTCTGGGTCGTCCCTAGGTACATATCCGGGTTACGTGAAGAGATCGTGCTAATAACCTCTGTCACCGAAGCACTATTTTTTGTGGTGCACAGTTGGCAGAGAGGATAGTTACGATTCGCTCCCGTAACTAGGCAATGGTGTCGTTCGGAAGGTCCTGGGTTCAATTCCCGGTAAGCCTATCGCTTCTGTTGTTTTTATCTTGTCTAGTCTTCTACTTCTTTATTTCTCACCAGTGCCTGAAACATACCTGTGTGTATTATTTATTTATTTGCAGGTTACCAGTAATTGTCAACATTTCTGGATGACCAACCAACAAGGAGTTTGTTAGTGGGACTCGGATAATAAAGCGAGTTTTCAAAAGCTTTCATTTGTTCTATTCCGAGGAAAAAAAAAACTACATTCCAGAAAATAAAATAATTTATTGCATACAAAACTATAAATGTGGAAGTAAGACACTGCTACACATAATCTATACCATCACACGGAAGAAGGGAATTACGAACAATGAATTTAAAAAAAATCTCTTAAGGCCAAGTTTAAAAAGATTTTATAGAACAATCCAAGAATTGCAAGGGCAGCAAAAATAATAAGGCTGCCTTGAAAGAGGTCAGTGAAAGCATTTCGCGAAAAATGTTAGTATGAAGGCACGGATATTGTCTACCTCTGCTGAGCACGCCTTGAGGAGTTAAACAAATTAAGACAATCGGCAAATTAGTTGAGGAAAGAGTCAAGCGATGACAATAACGAAATGATTCTAGGCAGCCTAGTAACATGAATCTGGATATTTGATAAAGGCACCAGGGACTAAGAAGCTGCAGGGAGACACGATCTCCCACATAAGTAGGCACAGTGCTAAGTGATGAAGCTCATCTTCAACATCATTAAAGTTGTATTTTAAACGAGCTACGTTTACGCATTACAGGTTGTATTATCACCTTATGTTACACATTCTCTCATCGCGTTCTTACACAAATACATCGATGTCTTCTTGAACTGCACATGCAATCATTAAAACATGCCCTAACAGAACATCTGTCAGCTGCATTTTCGTAGCATGTTAGCGGGAAATCGTATTTGCTTTGCACTTTTATATTTCTTTTTTACTTTCGATAAAGCGCAGTTGGAAAAAGTTGTTAGAGACTCACCTATATCAGGCATTGAGCCTTACCACCTACACACTCCGTGTTTGTAGTCGACGCAGGTCTGCGACACACAATGAATAGTTTACAGATATTCACAGTCATGTACACTACACTTGCACTGAGTGCCAGTGGAAGAAGAAATGAGAAAAAAGACGCTGGCGATGGATAGGACACACAATGAAAAAATCCGTGGATAGCTTTACAAAACAGTCCTTATTCTGAAACCCCCAGGGTAAGAGAATCACAGATAGACCAAAAACATATAGAGAAGAGAATTGGAAACAGAAGTGAAAATGACGAGGAAAGCGCGGAAAGAGCCTGAGCTGATGGCACGTGATTAGGAGGACTTTACATGTGTTTGTTGACGGCCTATGCTGCTGGATGAGATAACGGATATTGATTAATTCACAGATTAGAATATTATTTATTCTGTGAGGTACTAGCTTCAACTCGAAATTTCTTTCATGCGCTTACCAGAACAGCCCAGTGCAAGAGCAGCTTTCCTGTCTGAACATTAGCATCTCTTGCCGCCTAATATTAACATTGCTATATGTCTCTTCCATAACTATTTTTGCCACGTGTAGTTCCTGGTGTTCTCTGATGAGACACAGAAACAATATGACTTCTGCTTCCTCAGGCTTCTCATACAAGGCCATTAATTTGAGGTTGTCCATGGGCGCCGGCAACCTCATAATGTTAAATAAATTGTTACATAAACCACTGCTACGAGAGTATGTTTCAGGTTTGTACAAGTCTCATTCATGACAACCAGCTGCAGCTGTAGTTCCATGCTCCATAGTAGCCACAAAGAAAGTAATGATTATGCTTTGTAGTTTTCAAAAGACCATTAAGTCACGGCAAGCAGAGACATTCATCGATTATGAGACTGACTTACTACTGACTTACTATCATAATTTCTGTATTTGTAGTCTTCATAAAAACCATTACGTCTCGGCAAGTAGAGACATTCAACGATTACGGGACTGACTTACTATCACACGACCTAAAAAATACACTTAGTCCACATTCATTCAATCTCAGACTTTTCAAATACATCATGAGTGCAGATTATGTGCCACCCTAATTTAGTTATGTTCCGAAATAATTATATAACATCATTTGTAGGGTTTAAAGATAATTTTGCCATGTTCAATATTAATTATGATAAGTTAATGTAAATGTATGTAACTGTTAATGTACTTTAACAATGTTGGGATTTTATTTTATTTTGTTATTTTATTATTTAAGTAATATTTAAGATACATGTGAGAATAAATGGATTCAGTATGGAAGACGAGAGAAAGGAAGGGTGGAATGATAGACGGGCCTACGTGCCCAATTCTAAATCCTTTGAAAATAAAGTTTGTTCGTTCGTTCCTAATTTCTGTATTTGTAGTCTTCATAAAAACCATTAAGTCACGGCAAGTTGAGACATTAATCGCGTATGAGACTGACTTACTATCAAAATTTCTGTATTTGTAGTCTTCATAAAAACCATTAAGTCACGGCAAGTTGAGACATTAATTGCGTATGAGACTGACTTACTATCAAAATTTCTGTATTTGTAGTCTTCATAAAAACCATTAAGTCACGGCAAGTTGAGACATTAATCGCGTATGAGACTGACTTACTATCAAAATTTCAGACGGGAGGATGCTTTAAATGCATGCTTGCCAAGATGGAGTGCCCAGGAAAGAAAATGGGAACTCATGACTCCGACTTAGCAAGTTGCGGAATGGATGAAAAGTCCCAGGAAAACTATAGATCTACATTGTAAATAATGCCAAGGAAATCAACTTGGTATTGACTGCAAAAGAGCGACAAGCTCAGCAGCCCTAGTTCAACAACAACAACAACAACGACAACAACAAAAAGAATACAGTTACATCATCGTGGATATAGACGTAACGGATTTGAAGTCAATACTCGGAAATTTAATTTTAATTTCACGGTTTTAACCTTTATTTTACCTATCAGAGCGAGGGATAGCCCTCGAAGAAAGTCTTGAAGGCGACCAGATATATGACTGCACTTCTTGTAGTCGCTCCAGATTATAGTGATTGAGCTAACAGTGCCATCCCAATTCAGATTAGAAGAGCAACACACATTTAAAATAGGCATATATAATGATCTTGCCACGGAGGTGAGACATGAGATGTTTTTAAGCAAACGACATAGCTGCAGAAATAGGAGCAAGGGTCTAGTGGCCGCCTCTGTATATGATCTACTAACTAAATTAGGCATGAAGGGACAGCCAAGAATAAAGGCATTTAAAAAGTTTGGTGAAACAGCAGAAAATGTTAAGGAACTACCTCAATAGGCTGCGGAATTCAGGACAGTAATTTATATACAACAAAACTGTTACTTTTACAACTGTTTCGATTTGGCAGATCGATAAAGGTACAACCATGATGGGAGGAAAGGGGATCCCGTTACACGCCCATTGAGGCATATTGGGAATATGGCGTTAGGCCCATATTTTCTTGACCGTCGGCACACTAGGGGTGATGTGGTCAGCATCACGCCGGCCGCCTTAACCTTCCCAGAGTTGCTCTGGTACCCATTTGGGGCTGGGTCGACCCAGGAGCCGTTTGTGGCCTTAAAAAAATCCCACCTCATCTGGGGATCGAACCATAGACCACTGAGCTAGGAAGCCAGTGCACTAACCACTATGCTACCGCAGCTCCCAGATGATGGACTGGGTTTAATTTACAATGAAGGTGGACAAATCAATAAGAGCTCATAAGTGGGACTCATAACCCAAGTATCATTCACCTTCTCCTCCCCCACCCAGTTCTTTTGTGAGTATTCTTCGTTAAATCTTGGATAAATTGAGAATAATTTTAATCCTGCTTCAGCCTAGGGATGAGATACCATCATGTATAAAGAGGAACAAAAATTGGTCGGCTCGTAAATGTATCCGCGTTGATTCCATTTCGTTGATTTATTTCTATAATTACTTTGTTTTAATCCAACTGTTGAAACAAGACTTTATTTGAATAAATATTGTTATTATGCACTTTTATAATATAAAATAGGAGACTGTTTGTCAAATTGATCTTGTACATGACGAATCCCCTATTAGAATCCATTAATATTATCACCTATCCATCGTTTACTATTGTCAAAATACACTATGCCTCGACTTACACATCAGGTGGGGACATCGTCTGCGCCAGTTCACATCTACTCTGTTTTTCGGATTTGTTCTTTCCATCAATATGATCTCTCGTGTAGTTCTAGAGAGGGCCGTCGCACAGATCCAGACCTTGAGCAGGCCATTCGTTCTTTTCTTACGCGTGTAGCAACCGCTTTCTTTTGGAACCATTTTACAATCATCTGTCAGGAATTTCACCCTTCTTTACGAGTCCAAAACTTATCTTAACAAGAATTTCTGGAGAGATTATCGAACTATCGACCTATTATCATCCCTATTACATGTCATCTATTTAGGGACCAAATCTTATCGCCACAGCAATAAAAAATCTGTTGTATCTCATGTCCGAAGTTAAATTTCTCAATAAGATGTCAACGTATATGCCAGTCAAGTTTATGACTAAGTGAGAAGGAAAGTGTGTTGTTATGTACACTAATTTTCACTCAAGCACGTTTGTGTCTGATCTCGATGTAACCTGCAAGATCCTGCTAGGTAAAGATCGTTTTCTTTTCGTTATTTTGGTGTCAAGCGGGGGAGGAGGGGAGGGACTGAGCCCACAGCTTGGATTTAGACATTTAGAATTATTAATTAATGTGGTAGCGTCTGATTGGTGGAGTAGTTAGAGCGTTGGCCTCTGGCGGAAAAGGTGCATGGTTCTACTCTTGAGTTAGGGAAGGCAAAGGGAGTGAGAAAGGGAACTTGTTACCCCACCTCTTGAAGCTGGACTTAGCTTAGTGAAATCTCTAGCAACTCACTCCCCTACGATAGTATCTACTATGGGAATACATTGACCTTTGACCTC
This sequence comes from Oreohelix idahoensis, assembly GCA_024509875.1. Classification (NCBI taxonomy): domain Eukaryota; kingdom Metazoa; phylum Mollusca; class Gastropoda; order Stylommatophora; family Oreohelicidae; genus Oreohelix; species Oreohelix idahoensis. The sequence goes on from JAMPIV010008841.1 coordinate 160,157, forward strand.
TGATTGGCGGAGTGGTTGCAGCGCTGATCTCTCGCGGCGAAGGTGCCAGGTTCGAAACATAGTGGCATCACGCTCCACAGCTATAAATGGGTATCTGACTCAGCTCTTGAGTTAAGGAAGGCAAAAGTAGTGAAGAAGGGAACTGGTCATCCCTCCTCTCGAAGCTGGACCTGGTATAGTGAAGTCTCTAACACTTCACACTCTACGGCAGTAATTATCCTGTGACTACCTTTTAATCAATATGGGATCGGTAATCAGGGACCAGTGACCTTTTTATTTTGCCCAAATGCCCCGAACAGTATCAGTTCACCGCTGATGTAAAGTCTGAATAACTTACGGCCTCAGCGACAAGCTGTATATCACATTTTGTTACAGTTAACCAAGAAAAGGCACTTGGTTTGATCTATTGTGGTAGGCGGAATTCAGATAGTGATATAGTAAAAGAATTGAAGTGAGCTGCTAGATGAAGAATAGGGAAATGGTATCACCAAATGTGATATTGTGTATGCTAAGACAGCCAGGAAGTAAGATTTATTTATATTGTCTCTCTCTCTCCTTGTTCACCCACACAGTTATCTCTTAAAAGCACTCTCTCTCGCTCTCCTCTCTCTCTCAGTCTCTCATAATAGACAGAACCTGTAAGAGATTATGAAATCAGTTCTTAGGCTGAAAAAAAAATTAAACTGTGAAAATTCTAAACTTGCAAATACATTTTAAGGGTTTATTAAAACGAAATATATCTCTAATGAGCAGAAAATAATATCTTTTCTCACACCCAAATACACGACAATAAATCAATCAATTAAAAAAAAAAAACCAATGTTAACCAATGTGGAGTGTTATACTCAACTACAAAGAAGAAAAAAAAACAGAAACACTCAGCAATAGGAAATGAAAATGAAGTGTACAATAACTAGAGTCCATACAAGAATCAAGTTGCGGGGGCCCCAAAGGTGATCCACTGAATATTGCACACAAAAAAATAATCATCTAGTTTTGTGAATTCTGTATTAACCACTTGAGAGTACAGTGTTATCAGTTACCCTCCTGATGCGCTGCTTGCGACAAAAAGGTCCTCCGAACGAAGGGGTGAAAAACTATAAAACTGTTGCTTGTGCAACTATACATCCTAAGTGACTGTTTGCTTACTGCCTCTATCCTGTTGAGGTCTGAACGATTACAAAATCAGTGGCTTGGGGTTAAGTGCCCTGTGCACTTTTTCTCAAAGCGATATTGCTCGACGATGAAGTATAATTAATCTATGCTGGAAACTGGCTGACAATCGTCAATGAGGGGGATGCTTTGGGTCAAGCAGACCACCAGTGCACAGGTTGGCGTATAGGATTGCAGGAAGGGTGGGTTTTGCGCACCAGAAGCAAAACCGGGAAGGGATTTGCAGGTGACTAAGTTGTTGCCACGGGTTATCAGTTTTAGAGATAGGACTCTCTCTGGGTCCTGTTGGCCAAGTTCACTTCCTTCACAAGAAATTGTAAATGCTCCTAATTCAAAGAATGGCACTAGACAAATATTACATCGATTCCACTTCACCGTTTAGGGGGTCTGTCTGACTTGTTTATCTGGCGTCGTCTTTAAGCAATTAGTAGACAGAATTCTGGGGTTTTAGTATATATACTCTAGCTTTCCATTTTTACCTATACCATCTGTTCAGGACATCGGCCTCTTGCGGAGCACAGGTGCGCTAGGGTGACGGAATTCTGGACCGTTTACAGAGAATTACTTCGTGACCAGAAAAGTGTTCGTGGAGAAGTAGATACAAGAACTTGTCTCTTCTTTCAGAAAAGATGACAGAATTAGTTTCCCTGTCCAGGTGCTAGGACTCACGCAGATAAAATGAAAAAAAGAAAGAGACAAGAATTTAGTTTCGTGCATGCAGGTGGTTGGTTGCATCATTCTAAGCTAAGTTAACTTCCGTTGCCCAGAAAAAAAAGTTGCGTCACGGACTAAGTCCATGCAACTGCTAATGAGTGTGGTAGATTTTTGATAGGGGAATTAAGACTTGGGTTGGTCCCCTCTGAATAGATTAGAATAAGTGATAGTCACAGTGAGAAGTAGTAATAGCAATAGGTTTCCACGAGTAAGATGGTAGAATGTGATTAAGAGGCTGTCTCTGAGATCGAGAAATCTTCTCTCTCTCACCTATCTTCTACGACAGCTTTCGAGGAGTCAGACAGTCTAAACACACTTATATATATATATATATATATATATATATATATATATATATATATATATATATATATATATATATATATATATATATATATATATATATATATATATATATATATATATATATATATATACATCTAACCACTCACGTGCACGCACATATATGATGACAGTTAGACGTAGAGACGTGGGAAAACTATAACAAATGATTATATAAATATTCTAGAACGAGCTGACCAACACGCTGATTAATTTCAAGAGAAATTTTAATTATCATCTAAAATTTCTTCGCAACACATAGAAATTACATCAAAGCATATACACATAGTCATAAAAAAATCAAGGAATTGCTGCAAGAAATGATAGACTCACAGTTAGATCTTATCCCTCGAGGTATGCCCACAGTCCTGTTGGAAGAAAGTGATAGCTCAAGGAAACAAGGATACATAGGATTAGGCCTAATATTTCCCCTTCTTAAGGTATGGACAGACTTGCTATCTCTGCTCTATTTTAAGGGAAATATGATTAGCAATACTTGCATACAGAAAGTTAAGATAGCAAAATGGGTGCCCAATTACAACAATAAAAAAATCACCCCGTCCTGCATTCACTTTATTCATTCAGCCTAGCACACGTGCACATGTTCATACTCACAGATTAGATAGCCACTTCTGGTAATACAATTTTTAGGACATTCACCTACAGACTCGTCAAGGGCAGTCTTTGACCAAGAAATCCCCAGTTCCAAAAAGACAGGAGGAATTTTCTGCTTCCGGGAACGACTCCTTGGGTGTTCTTATTTTTCGGATGTCTGCTTAGGTCACATTAAAATTGTCCAGGCACGAAACATTAACAACGAGCACAGTGTCAATAGCTTAGGTTTCTAGAATTGAGGAATGTCAGATCGGTGTCTACTTTCAGGAAAGGACTATATTTGGTCACCACACCACTAGTCGAAACTCCGTCGGAATGTTACTGACGTTAATATGTTACTTGCCACAACGGCTAAATTTGTACATAGAGTTTGTGCAGAAAATCTGATCTGGCTCAAAGGCCCAGTATAAAACATTTAGTCTTTAATAAAACCCGTTAGTGAGAGTTGTTCTCTGTCTATTAATGAAGACACACGCACTGTCAGACAGGTGTTAACTTGTAAACCCACGTGGTTAAAAAGATAAAAATGTTTATGTTTCTCACAGGTATGTCTCTGTACTAAACGCCGGCAAAGTTTTGGGTTACCCCAGTATTCACTGAATAGGGAAGAAAAACCACATATGAAATATTTTACATATTATGTACTCACTAAAACTTACATTTTTAAAAAAAAACTGCAATCGTACCGCTTGACTTATCATTTAAACCTTCCTGAGAAATAAGTTATATACATAAAATCAATCATCATGAATTAGGAATACCTACGTGTTCCGTCATCACTCATGAAGCATCTAGCATTATAAGTTAGTTAGAAAAATTTATTCTCGTCTGATTATTTTAGTAGTAAAATTAAATTCCTTAATAGCCGACTGAGTTTAAGCTAGAAATATAATTTCTGTTTTCCACTGTAACTCGTCACTATAAAATAATACAGACTATATAAATTAAGCGCTCTGCACCAAATCTAACTAGTGAAATAAAATAAGCGATTTAACACTTTAAACACTTCACAAAATACTAGAATATAATATATATAATATTTACCTCAACACAGAACTACTAAGAACTTAAACCACTTCGACCAAACTAAATGCCACCTCTATTAACAGAGATTCTTAGAAATCGAACAAAGGCTTGTTCTAGTCTTGACTGCGAAGTTACTGAGTGAATTAAGTCTCAAACTCTCGTTTAAGATATATGAAACACACAAAAATGTGCCCTATTTCCAAAACCACGCAATCTCTCGTCTTTCCTAACACTTACGTAACTTAGACGCATGCCGTAAGTGCCACCGGTGCGTCTTCACACCTACGTTAACAAACTGACCGAGAAGCGTGCGTGTCATGGAAAAACCCAGACTATATGTCTCATTCCCGAGCGCTGCGTGAGTGTCATATCACACTTCACTCTGAGAGAAACGTTAGTATCAGGTGAAAATGCTAGACGGTATGACACCTAGCCTGACGAAACGCCCGTGACATGAGAAAAGTACAGACGCCTGTCTGCTATCTCTGTCTGCCCAGACGAGTATTCACACGTTCTATCGTCCACTGACATCTAATGCAATAGAATGCATTTAACGCTCTTTCTCTCTCTGACACGTTATGTCATAAATACGTTTACCAGTATGAGAAAGAAACCGGTAAAATTGAGAATGGGAAAGAAAATATTTTTCGCAAACGAATGGATGCGAAAAATACAGGAAAAAGGTAAAGAGTGATAATAAAAATAGAGGATACGGGTGAAAGAAAAAGAAGAGGATATAGGCAATTTAATGATCATAAAACCTCTGTGACAATGAGCTAGACTTTGCCACGAACACAGACTAGGGTGATCAGCCCACCGAAGACATAAAAAAGAATACTGGCGTTCGTGAAGTTACGGATTGAAATATAGACGAATAAAAGGACCCGAGGGAAGGTCACTCATAATATTGACAAGAACGAACGAACGAACGAACTTTATTTTCGAAGGGTTTACAAGAGTAAAAATGAGCGTCTATTTAAGATAACGGGGGCTCATAAAGAAAGAGTGGTACTTAACCTAGAGAAATAAGTTGTCGTAGACCTAAGTGCTAAATTGACAAAATAATTATGAACCAATCTATGATATCTACACGGAACTGGCGAGCAATAGCTGAATGTGGTCATTTATTCAGTCTGTCTATTAAATCAAAGATATTATCCACATCGTGCTAGCTTGCATTAATTTGATCGCGACGTTTCTCTTTTTTTATTTTATTAATCTCTCTCTCTCTCGCTCTCTCTATGTCTCTCTCTGTATCTGTCTGTCTGTCTGTCTGTCTGTCTGTCTGTCTCTCTCTCTCTCTCTTCGTGTATGCTTGTCACCGTACTCTTCCTTCCTCATCTCTGCCTTCGGCCACTCACCATTCAGTTATCATCCGTAGAACGTTTTAAAAAATCTCTCTCTGCCCCCGACCATGGCAGGGAACGGTTTAGGAACCATCTGAAGAATTAAAATGCTCACATTTTCCTCATACTGCCTTATGTCCTTCCGCGACCAGACAACCTCAGCACTTTTCCGTATTTATTTAAATGACCTGCAGCTTATAGCCGTTGTGGTAAAGTGGGATGTTATAAATATTTATAGGGGACTTAGTGTACTGACTGAGATCAGCTGTGAAGGTATCTATATCTAATAAGAGTAGTGTATTATAGATAACCTTACTTGCTGCCACATATGTATACCTCAGTCAGAATTATTCTGGAGTAGTGTGATGACTACGTTATATGTCTAGGGTATGTGTATGATGAAGTGTAAGTCATAACAACAACAGACAGATAAACAATTTAATTTATTCCACCACACTTGACAACACTGTGACACTCACATACATAAAACACTCTACGAGGATATCTTAAAGGAGTCACTGATAACTTTTCAAATAACAATATGTATTCAGTGCTGTCATGAATGTATATGTGTCCTGATTCAAATACAAAGGGAACCAGGAATCACAATCAATTTTAATTACAAGTTATATGTACAGAATTTATCAATATGAATCTTGTAGTGACATATATTTTTAATAGTATCTTATGTGTGTCAGTTGTGTAGTAGTAATATGAGGTAATACTGGTTTTGTTTTGTTCAAGCTCTGTTGGTATTTGTCATCATGACTTCAATAGTTTGTCTTTTGGGACTAGTATTGGAGATGTCTCAGTTCCTGATATTAAGACAATTAAATTCCCCTCTGAATGTTATTTTTACAAAGTCATTTCAAGATGGGGGTACATAATGTTGAGCTCCATGGCCACACTCTCTTATCTTTCGTGATGACTGCAGTAAAAGCCTCCTCTGCTCGATTACTTTAATGAGTTCTGGAGCCACCCCACTGGTTGCTATATGGACCAAGGAGTATGCTGTCCACCTCTGGCTTCAGCAAAGCTCTGACCAGGTGCTGCTCAATAACTTTAAGACCACGGTCCCACAATTCATAGAAATAATAAACAGTTTCGTTGACTGGCAATGAATATAGCACAACTCCGATCTGCCGATGTCCCAGGCTTTATTTTATATAAAATATACACTGGTGCTCAACGCACTGCTTCTTAGTAGGTTTATTACAAGATGTGGCAATGAACAGACGCTCTGAATTGAGTATATTCGCAGCTCTACCCAATCAAACCATGTCTACACATCTTTTCAAAAAAGTACCCCTTCTATTCGTTTCCCATAACAACACAAGATAGTATTTATAGCCCGACCAATCGTGTTTAGTCTTATATTTGTTGCGCTCCAATCAAATAGGAGTTAACATGGTAGGCTATTTCCGTAACGTAATGTTTTTTCAAACACGTTATAAAAAAAATTTTATGAGCAGAAATGATTTCATGCTGTCAGGCATCCCCACTATTTTATTTTGGTTATAATTTATTAATTCCTGGACTATTTGCGTAACACTTAACATATTCGATGTCAGCAAGCCCTAAGGAATCCAAATATCTCAATCTAAGGGAGCTAGGTGGCTGCGTTCAAAATGTGCATTTTCTACCACCTCCTGTTCACTTCCATCCCCATGTGGTGTCTGGGTACTGTCATGTTTTCAAACGTAAATCCATCTAATGTTATCTTTCCTAATAAGCGTTTTCCAGGTTTTTTAAAACCTAACTCTGGGAAGGTTAGTGTTTTTATCACTGTCCGTCTGAAAAAAAGTTAGTGCATGTGGCCTTACACGCGTGATGGCAGCAATTGTGTATCGCGCGACGCGTGTTTAGTATTGCATGCTTCCTGCCTTCATTCGCCCCCCTCTCTCTCTCCTGCTTTATCTGTCTTTTAGTTACGCCGTGTATAAAATGGAATGAATGAAATATTAAATTTAGGTCATTGATCAGCTTGCGTATCTCAAGGTTGTTCCAAGAAATACAGTACACGTTTCATTGAAGAAAGCGGGTAATAATACAGTAGGCTTTTACTATCAACGTGAAAGCGTTACAATTTGCAGACGAATGAGAACACAAGGGGATTTTGCGTACAGTCATTGTGACAGCACTGTTTCTTTTACCATTTCTCTTTTCTTTTATTAAATTTATTTGTTAGGCTTTACATTTACCTTTTAATTTATATATGTGGATTAGAATATTCCACGACATCTCCCCTCCTAAAACAGACATTATATGTCAGTCCTTTATTCTATATACACATAGAGAAATTTATTATTATTTCTGGGGTTTACGGTGATTCTCATCACACGGATGGCGGCTTAAAAAAATCCGCTCCCAAATTGGTTTTTCCAGATATATACTCAATGCTAAAATTATATGGAGCCAAAAGTAAGGACCATCGGAGTAACCTAGAGTTCTCATGCCTAGCCTGTGCTAGAAACGATAAAGGTTTGTGATCCGTTTGCAACTTAAATGCCTTCCCATACAGATAAATATTGAATTTCTTTATTGCCCATATTACTGCAAGACATTCTTTTTCGCTAGTTGAGTAGTTGATTTCAGCTTTATTCAACTTTCTGCTAGCATATGCCACTGGGCTTAATTCCCCATCCAATGCATCTGATTTCTGTAGTAGAGTTGCACCTAACCCAATATTACTGGCATCCGTTCTTACTATGAATTCTTGACTTAAGTCAGGTAATTTCAAAATAGGTTTACTTGTGAGCTTTTCCTTCAATTCTTGGTAAGCCATTTCACATTGTGGTGTCCATGTAATGCGATCTGGATGTCCTTTACGTGTCAAATCAGTTAACGGTGCACATATGGAATTAAAGTTTTTGATATACTTCTGGTAGAAACCACATAATGAGACAAAGGATCTCACGTCCTTCTTGGTTTGTGGTCTCGGGGCTTTCTTTAGTTTCTCTAAATTCTTTGGGTCAGGGGTCATGTTTCCCTGATAAACTGTGTGTCCCAAAAATTCCAATTCTTTACATCCAACGCAACATTTGGTTGGTCGGGCTGTTAAATTTGCTTCCCTAAGTCGATCAAACAGCATATTCAGAGAGTCAATGTGTTCCTCAAATGTTTCTGTTGCTATAAGGATATCATCCATGAAATTTGTTATATATGGATTATTCAGAGGGTCCAATAATTTTCTCATCATTCTAGAGAAGACACTAGGCGCATTCTTCAATCCAAATGGCAATCTATTAAACTCATAGTGTCCTTCTGAGGTACTAAAAAGCTAGGTATGGTCTAACCTCAGGCTTTACTGGAATCTGATAGTATCCTTTACTCAGATCCACTTTTGAGAAATATTTAGCTTTATTTAGTCTGGCAAACAGCTGATTTGTATCCGGCAATGGATCCACCTGTCCTTCTGTAATAGCATTCAGTCTCCTGTAATCTATACAGAGTCTATGTTCTCCAGAGGGCTTCCTTAAGAGTACAACACCGGAACTATATGAGGATTCACTGTGTGAAATAATTCCTTCCTTCAATAGATAGTCTATCTCTTCCTTCAAAGCTTTCTCCTTAGCAAACGGAATCGAATATGGTTTCATACAGACAGGTGTGGGGTCTATCAGTTTCATATCATATTCCAATAGGTTTGTATGCCCTGGTCGGTCTGTTAACACCTCTGCATGATTATTTAGAACCTGTTGCACTCTCTCTTTCTGAGTTTTCGTTAAATGTGTACTGATTTTCACCTGTGCTGCTGTCTCACAGGGGTGTAATGGATATTCAAATGATGAAAGTGGTTCCTTTTTCATCTCCATGGCGATGGACAAGGTCAACAAGTGTGTCTCTTCCTGATGTTCTCTTTCCAAATATTTCTTCAGGAGATTCACATGATAGATTTTTTCTTTCCCCTTCTTATCTATCTTATAATTTGTTCTAGACACCTTCTCTAAAACTGTATATGGACCTTGCCATCCAATCTGTAACTTATTCTGACTCCCGGGGAGAAGAAGCAGTACCTTCTCTCCCACAGCCAAATCTCTGTCTTTCGCCTTCCTGTTATAATAGGCAGCATGTTTCTTCCTGGCTTGTTTCAAATTTTCATTGGCAAGTTTCCAGCCAGTTTTTAAACGAGTGGTCAGCTCATTCACATATTGGTATGAAGATGTAATGTTTTCCTCTGCCTTTTCATCAGTCCACGTTCTTAACAAAGCTTCGAGTGGACCTTTTATTGGCCTTCCAAACAATAATGTTGCCGGGGCCATACCGGTTGAACTATGGGGTACCTCCCGATAAGCAAAGAGGGCGGCGTGCAGGTACTGGTCCCATGTATCTGGTTTTTCGTGTGCCAACTTTCTCAGGATCGACATCAACGTGCCGTTAAATCTTTCCACTTGGCCGTTCCCTTGGGGATGGTACACACTACAATGGAAGTGTTTGGCCTGGAAGATCCTGAAAACTTCTTCAGTTAGTTTCCCCTTGAACTGAGAGCCATTATCAGTCAAGATTTGATTGGGAAAGCCTAACCTTGTGAAAATTGTGAGCAATGCCCTGCCACATGTTTAGAATCAATCGATGACAGGGCTACTGCCTCTCCCCACATAGAACAAGTGTCCACCAGAGTCAGAATGTAGCTGTTCCTTCTCTTGGTTCGGGTGAGAGGTCCCACAAGATCCACGGCAACTCTCTCAAAGGGTGTTCCCACTATGGGCATTTCCCCCAGAGTTGCTGGTGCAGTCCAATGTTTAGGTGCTACTCGTTGGCACTCTGGACAGGATTTTACATATCGTTTGATATCTTCAGTTATTCCTGGCCAGAAATAATGACAAGCTATTCGCTGTCCTGTTGCGCTGATTCCCATATGACCACTGAAGGGAATCGCATGCCCTAGTTCCAACACTTTAGTCCTATATGAAGTGGGAAGGACCAGCTGTCCGTGACCATTGGATTCAGATCCAGCCTTCCTATATATCAGTTTGTTCTTCATATAAAACTCTCCCTTGCCTGGAGGTGTATGAGATTTGGGCAACTTCTTGAAACATGGCTTGAGTGTTTTGTCCTCAGCCTGTGCCTTCCTCATCTCATCTGGGTGAGTATTTATTGGATTATCCTCCTCCTTTTTAGACTGTGATCTGGTCTGCACTGTTGCCAATATCACAGGTCTCTTGGGATTCCCCAAGAAGACATATCTACACCCCAATATCAGAGGGTAGATTGGCTCATTTATCACTGCTGCTTTGATGATTCCTTCCACATATCGCGTTTTCACTTTTATTCGGGCGACGGGAAGTGTCATGGTAGCTACATCCTTGGTTGCAGTTTGAATCTCCACTGTTTCTGTGGTGTATTGATCGGCCTGCACCAGGTGAGAACTCACAACGGAATCGTAATCTAAACCGGTATCATATAAACATCTTATAGTGACACCATTACAGATGACATCTTCACACACTGGGGGGTGGTATGGTTCCTGTAGTTCTTCAGGTTTGACCTTCTTTTCCTTTTTCCCCGATGTCATAGCAGCACAATGAGGAGGTTTCCTTCTACAATGGTCAGTGTCATGATTGTTCATCCTACAATTTTTACACCACCTTTTTCCTTGGTTGAAAGATTTTCTTTCATCATATTTCCTTTCATCGAATTGTGGGGTTTTATTTTTATTTTCATACCGTGGCCTATCAAACTGGTGCTTACCTTTGTTTTGATCCCTAGGATCAAATTTATTAAAGTTCTGTGGTGCCCTAAAGTTATCCACTTGTTTCTTTTTATTACCTGTTACATCTGCTTGAGCTGCTTGATACCTTTCAGCAACATTTAGCAACTCACCCAGCCTCTCTGCACCTTGTTCCATGAGAAACTTTCTCAGGTCTGGAGCCATGGACTCTCTTAATTGCTCTATAAGGACCATTTCCTTAAGATCTTGGGTTTTCCCCAGAGAAGTCCATTTCTCCAAGTATGTCTCTATTCGTGCAGAGAACTGGTGATAGGTTTCACCTGACAGTAGTTTAGCATTCCTAAATTTTTTCCTATAAAATTCTGCATTCTTTTCATATCTTAACAAAAGAGCCTGCTTTAGCATGTCATAATTTTCCTGATCACTTCTGCTCATTTTTGCAAAAACTTCATAAGCTGCCCCACGAAGTCCTTGAGATAACTTTAAGCTCCACCTTTCTCTCTCTAACCCATACGTGGTAGCTAATAGTTCGTACCTATTTAGATAGCTCTCTATATCATCGTCTTTCTCAACAAAATGATCTAAATGAAAATTCATAGCTGAGGTTGAGGCTCCTTGGCTAGCAGTGGCATCAGAGGCAAAGGGACTGGCACCATTTTCAGGAGCATGGCCTTGAAACTCAAACTCCCTTAGTCGTAACTCATGTTCCCTTTGTAATCTTTTCTCCTCCTTTTCTGCTTCCCTCTCTGCAGTCAATCTTCTTTCTTCTGCTTCCCTTTCTGCAGCTAATTTCTTCTCTTCTCTTTCTGCAGCTAATTTCTTCTCTTCTCTTTCTGCAGCTAATCTTTTGTCTTCTCTTTCTGCTTCCAATTTCTTAGCCTCTTTGTCAGCCTCAATCTGCAACCTCTTAGCCTCAGCCTCAATCTGCAACCTCTTAATCTCTTTTTCTGCCTCTATTCTCTTATCTTCGGCCAATCTTTCAGATTCTAATTTTCTTTCGGCCTCTTTTTCTAATCTTCTTTCTTCTCGTTCAATATATTTGTCGCATTCAGCAGTGACATAAGAAATCATAATTTGCCCGTCCATTCCTAACTCTTTCGCAGTCTGTACAGCAGCAGATCGAAATTTTGCCAAGTCGGCCATTGTCTAACAGATAAATGTCTAAATCATTTAACTAAACAATTTTATCTATGACTAATTAACTTAGGACAACACAGGCACTGTGAGCTCAACCTTATTTATTTTCACCCAAGGATACCTTTTAATTCTTATTATTCCCTGAAGTGAATTACCCCCAATATTTGTAATAGGGAAAGATTCCAAATCCCGAGAGCGAGACCCCAATATATGTGGTAAAGTGGGATGTTATAAATATTTATAGGGGACTTAGTGTACTGACTGAGATCAGCTGTGAAGGTATCTATATCTAATAAGAGTAGTGTATTATAGATAACCTTACTTGCTGCCACATATGTATACCTCAGTCAGAATTATTCTGGAATAGTGTGATGACTACGTTATATGTCTAGGGTATGTGTATGATGAAGTGTAAGTCATAACAACAACAGACAGATAAACAATTTAATTTATTCCACCACACTTGACAACACTGTGACACTCACATACATAAAACACTCTACGAGGATATCTTAAAGGAGTCACTGATAACTTTTCAAATAACAATATGTATTCAGTGCTGTCATGAATGTATATGTGTCCTGATTCAAATACAAAGGGAACCAGGAATCACAATCAATTTTAATTACAAGTTATATGTACAGAATTTATCAATATGAATCTTGTAGTGACATATATTTTTAATAGTATCCTATGTGTGTCAGTTGTGTAGTAGTAATATGAGGTAATACTGGTTTTGTTTTGTTCAAGCTCTGTTGGTATTTGTCATCATGACTTCAATAGTTTGTCTTTATTGGAACTAGTATTGGAGATGTTCTCAGTTCCTGATATTAAAACAATTAAATTCCCCTCTTAATTTTATTTTACACTGTCATTTTAAGATGGGGGTACATAATGTTGAGCTCCATGGCCACACTCTCTTATCTTTCGTGATGACTGCAGTAAAAGGCTCTCTGCTCGATTACTTTAATGAGTTCTGGAGCCACCCCACTGGTTGCTATATGGACCAAGGAGTATGCTGTCCACCTCTGGCTTCAGCAAAGCTCTGACCAGGTGCTGCTCAATAACTTTAAGACCACGGTCCCACAATTCATAGAAATAATAAACAGTTTCGTTGACTGGCAATGAATATAGCACAACTGCGATCTGCCGATGTCCCAGGCTTTATTTTATATAAAATATACACTGGTGCTCAACGCACTGCTTCTTAGTAGGTTTATTACAAGATGTGGCAATGAACAGACGCTCTGAATTGAGTATATTCGCAGCTCTACCCAATCAAACCATGTCTACACATCTTTTCAAAAAAGTACCCCTTCTATTCGTTTCCCATAACAACACAAGATAGTATTTAAAGCCCGACCAATCGTGTTTAGTCTTATATTTGTTGCGCTCCAATCAAATAGGAGTTAACATGGTAGGCTATTTCCGTAACGTAATGTTTTTTCAAACACGTTATAAAAAAAATTTTATGAGCAGAAATGATTTCATGCTGTCAGGCATCCCCACTATTTTATTTTGGTTATAATTTATTAATTCCTGGACTATTTGCGTAACACTTAACATATTCGATGTCAGCAAGCCCTAAGGAATCCAAATATCTCAATCTAAGGGAGCTAGGTGGCTGCGTTCAAAATGTGCATTTTCTACCACCTCCTGTTCTTTTCCATCCCCATGTGGTGTCTGGGTACTGTCATGTTTTCAAACGTAAATCCATCTAATGTTATCTTTCCTAATAAGTGTTTTCCAGGTTTTTTAAAACCTAACTCTGGGAAGGTTAGTGTTTTTATCACTGTCCGTCTGAAAAAATGTTAGTGCATGTGGCCTTACACGCGTGATGGCAGCAATTGTGTATCGCGCGACGCGTGTTTAGTATTGCATGCTTCCTGCCTTCATTCGCCCCTCTCTCTCTCTCTCTCTCCTGCTTTATCTGTCTTTTAGTTACGCCGTGTATAAAATGGAATGAATGAAATATTAAATTTAGGTCATTGATCAGCTTGCGTATCTCAAGGTTGTTTCAAGAAATACAGTACACGTTTCATTGAAGAAAGCGGGTAATAATACAGTAGGCTTTTACTATCAACGTGAAAGCGTTACAATTTGCAGACGAATGAGAACACAAGGGGATTTTGCGTACAGTCATTGTGACAGCACTGTTTCTTTTACCATTTCTCTTTTCTTTTATTAAATTTATTTGTTAGGCTTTACATTTACCTTTTAATTTATATATGTGGATTAGAATATTCCACGACAGCCGTCTTAATAAATTAATTAAACAATAAATCAACAACCATTTGTATCATTAAAAATTGGAGCATCTCTCAAGCCCTGTTCTCCTTCACTTAATGTGTTTATGCATGTAGATGTGCATTTTACATGTGTTACTGGATAAAAACAGTATGAGCAATGTTCCTTATAAGCGGTGCACGTGCAGGTTATGAAATCAGCGCACATAAATGTGCATAACAAAATTAAATTCAACCAATAGAATAATTATAAAACAATCACGTTCTCCTGTAGAAAAATAGATACTCTCAATTTAGTGCCCAAGCGTTTTCGCTACCTGGGGAAAAATGCATAACTTGAAATTGTTACGCACATAGGCCATGTTAGATTAGAGGAAACATTGCACATGAGGTAACTGGATATATGGTTTTGTAGTCGCTTCTTTTGTCCCTGACAATTGTGTGTTTTTGATTTTCTGTGATAGTCTTGTTTCATCTTCTTTGTTAAAATTTAATTAATAAGCCCGTTTGTAAGAACAGGCAACAGTTGTGTAGGTGGCTGGAACAACAGACAAAGCGTTCAGCGGCAGCAGTAGAGGGGGAGAACATGATTTAGCCACTCAGATTGTACATTTACGTGTCTTTCTATCTCTACAATTTAGTTAGACCAAAGCAAGTATGGTGTAAGCTTCATGTTTGTCAGAGTCCCTTGATGTCATGGACAACGTTCTTCTCGTCTCTTTGCCGCATTCACTTACTTCCTGACTTAGTCGTTCCTCTTCAACCATGGGGTGTAGAGATTTGCTAGAGAGAATGCCATACTATCTTATCGGCTGTCTTCCTCCTGACCTGGTTTCAATCTAGCCCTCGGTACTTCAGAGATTCTCTAACATTGTCCTCCCAACGAACTCTGGGTCGTTCTGGAGGTTTGGATCCTTGGCTCTTGGTTTCCTACACTTGTATGGTAGCCGATTTTCTGCCATTCTCCAGACATGGCCAAACTATCGTAAACGGGACTCTTTCACTTGGGTCTGCAGGGGCTGGGTTTTGAGGCCATGACGTATTGTTTTTACCGCATTCAGAGCTACAATTGTGATTTTCTTTATTGCCTTTCAGCTTCCCAAGTAGCACAATCAATCAATCAATCAATCATTCAATATCCTTCATCTCCTCAAGGAGAAAAGGCCCAGAACAAACAAATGCCAAGTTCTCCTGTCACGTGCCATCAGCTAAGTTCTTTCCTTGCCTTCCTCATCACTTTCATTTCTCTCTCCAGTCTCCAGTCCTTTATAAAATTATGTAGGTCACGTGCCATCAGCTCAAGATCTTTACTTGTCTTCTTTATCACTTTCATTTCTTTTTTCATTTCTCATCTCCTTTTGTTTCTCTCTCTCTCTCTCTCTCTCTCTCTCTCTCTCTCTCTCTCTCTCTCTCTCTCTCTCTCTCTCTCTCTCTCTCTCTCTCTCTCTCTCTCTCTCTCTACTTCTTGTACTCTGGGGCATTCTAAAACAAGAACAGTATTGTAATTCCATCTCCAGCGACATCTGATCTCCAGTTCGGCTGGCACCTGTCTGGTTCCTGTTATTATTTCTACAGTAGTGATCTTGTCATTCCATTTCAAATCTTCTATTCCACACAGGAACCTATTTATGATAGTCTGTAACTTTCTGGTTATTTCTTCTTGTTTTCCGCTTTCCTCGACTAAGGTTATAATATCATATCTTGTCACTCCTTAATAGTACCTGACCACTTGACCTTTTTTTGAAGCAACGTTGACTTCTATTTGTGCATGGTGAAGTTGTTTGCGTATTAGTTTCTATAACAGCTTCCGGGAGACAGAAAAGGTGTCTGTAAGTGGCGAGACGGGTTGATTAAACTTTTTCTTCTTCTTCGTTCGCCCTCAGACTTCTACATTCATCATCATCATCAGCTGCCATCTCCACAACGAAGGTTGACTCTAATGGATATACAACGTCTTCTGTCTCTTGTCTTGATGGTGCACTCTGATAGACTCTTTCCTGTCCATCACTTGATGTTATCTTCCCACTTATAGCGCTGCCTTTCCCGTGTACGTGTGCCTTCAACTCTCCCTTCTGATATGGTCTTCTGCAAGGTATTATGTCTTTTTATATGACCAATATATTTTAACTGCCTAATTTGGATCTCCTTTATTAGTTCTCTTTTCATGCCTAGGTTTTATAGGACCTCCTTATTTGTTTTCTTCTGATTCCATGAGATGCGATCCATTAATCTATATATCCACATCTCGAGAGCCTCAATTATTTCTTCCAATTGCTTATTCGTTGTCCATGTTTCTACACCATACAATAATGAAGAATATACATAACATTTTATGATTCTCAGTTTTAATTTGTGAGTTAACTGTTTAGATGTCAGTATTTGTTTCATGCTGTTGAATGTGACTTTGGCCATTCCTACTCTCTTCTTGATTTCTTTGTACAGTAGATTCATCCCTAGGGCGCCAAGGGTTCTCTTCATATCTGTTCTTATCTTTTTGTTGTTATTCCATAACATTCTTTAGGACGGACATGGTAAGGCCCCAATCTCGGATAACCGTTGTCTTTTCCTATGCACGACACGCCACTTGTGCTCCACACACTTTACTATTTCGCTTTGTGAGCTGTTGATCGTTTTAGATTTATCCGCCTCACTCACCCTCGCAATCTTTGTGTAGTAGGGATGGACATTCCCTTCAGTAGGATTACTCTTACTTCACTCACGTAGTTTAGCCATTCAGCCAAGACTGTTGTCCGGGTTGTGGCCACTGCCGTTCACAAGCGATATTCGTGGAGCCATACATGAGCTAGATAAAGAGAGGGGAACCAAATAGGATCCTGACTACCCATTAAGAATATGGGAGTCACTCACCGCGAGGTACTATCCCTCTCTCTTTATCCTCCATCCCTTCATTAATGACTATAATAAAGGCAGTAGTCAGGTCAAGGTTCCTGACACTTCCAAACAGTTTTTCGTTCGAGAGAAGTGGGTTGTTGCCATATGCCATTCCGTTCACTGATGTAAGTTGGGCAGGACTGGAGCAGATGTTCGGCTGTCATAAAGCTGGTGCCACAGCAGCAGAGATTTGTTGGACCAATCCTGTACTTGTAATATAGATGGTACCTCAACCTATAGTGCCCAGTGCGTAAGCGGAAAATGATGACCTGGTCTCGCCTAGATAGCTGATGATAGGCATAATCTTTTATGTGACTTGGGTGTTCTCTGTCCCATTTTTACTTGAATATGGCTTTTATAATTGTTTTAGCCATTTCGTAAGTTGTCTCTATATCGTTTAATTGCACTGCTCCCCCTTCTTTAGCAAGTTTAGCTGCCTTTTCGTTGCCTGGAATGTTGCACTGAGCCGGTATCCACTGGACTGTGCAGTTGTTGAAGCATTTGGTCAGACTTTCCAGTGTGTTTATCAAATCTTTAGCACGGTGGCTCTTGAAGGCTGTTATTACTGAGAGGGGATCTGTAAAGACCTCTATCTGTTTTTCTGCATTTACTTTATACTCAGTAAGAGTTTCCGCTGCCTGTTTCAGGACTTTTGCTTCAGCGTTGAAGTTATTGCAGTATTTTCCAGTGGCTGTTGCCATAGAGTGAATTCTGTTCTTTAATTTAATGAGGGAGCCAGCTACCCCATTTTCAATTGCATTTTTTGCCAAACCATCAGTAAATGCATGCGTCCATAGCTTTGCTGGAAATTTTTGGTCAATACACTTGGTTGCTTGCTATACGCTTTCTTTGTGTTTCTTTATGATTTTCTTTACTTTCATTGCCTGGAGTATCAGATTTTAGATCAGAAAATCACCTTCTATTCCATAGTGTGATAATTGTACTTCGTTGTATTTTTTAAGGCGATTGAGTTTGCTAGCATGGTATCTTTATTAATTTTTTTCTTTTTCCCGGGCAACAAAATTAGTTCATGTGATCCTGCCTCTTCCTAGCCGGTTTATTTTCTTGTACTTGGGGTGTCCTTAGAGTCTCTTAAATTTTTCAGCCTGTTGTAAGATTCTGTTGTCTCGTCTGTACTTCCTTGACTGTAGCCCTGTATTGTTTTCCATATGGCTGATTGTCGTGGAATTAAAGGTCCTTGTTATGATACACGCTTGATTGAACAAACACCGGCAGACGACAAAGAGCGAAAACCCAGACGTTTGTCGGGGGAAGGTTGTGATAAAACGGTTTTGCGCATGTTCTTTTGTGCCCCCCTATCTCTCTTTCACTCCGGCTTCTTCATTTTTCTCCCTCATTGTCCTATTATTTGGCATATTATATCATCATCATCTCAGCCCGTAACCCGTCATGGGTCGTAGGGGTGCCATGGTGGAAGCATCAGCAGACAGGGTCCTCCACTGCTCTCTATCCTCAGCAATGCGTACAAGTGTGGAAAAACCGTGTCCTGCCCATTCTTTGATGTTATCAGCCCAGGATTTTCTCTGCCTTCCTCTTCTCCGTTTACCTTCGACTGTTCCCTGAAGGATCGTTTTCGAAAGGGAGTCATGACGAGTTACATGCCCAAACCAGGCAAGCTTTCGACGTTTCACTATTGACAAAAGTGGTTCTTGGTGGCCTGCATAGGTGTTTATCTTCTCTTTAACATAGACATTTGTTTTGTGCTCTTTATAGCAAATGCGCAGAATTCTTCTATAACATTTATGCTCGAAAGCCTGAATCCTTCGCTCTGCATCTGCAGTGAGTGTCCAGCCCTCACACCCATACAAGAGAATAGATAATACAAGTGATTTGTATAATTTGATCTTCACAGGAAAACTGATGTTACTTTTCCAGATCACATTCAACCTTGTCATGGCAGCTGAGGCCATCTCAAGTCTTGTCTTGATTTCTTTACTTGATCTTCATCACTACATATAGTGGACCCGAGATATTTAAAGGTGTTAACTTCTTCTAACGTTTGCCCATTTAACGTAATGTTGGTCGGAACATGTTTCTTATGGCTATTCACCAATATCTTGCTTTTTTCTATATTAATTTCCATCCCATACGTTCTTGTTACTTTCTCCAGTCTAGAGGTAAGGTCTTGAAGTTCTGATTCTGATCCAGCTATCAGATCAATATCATCAGCAAAACGTAGGTTGCACAGAGGTCGGCCTCCAATCGATATGGTTGATTTATAATCATAGAGAGCCTCCTGCATAATATGTTCCAGATATATATTAAAGAGCACTGGTGACAGGATACATCCTTGGCGAACTCCTACACATATTATATGCATCTTCATTATTCTTGTGGTGACCGCTCCCAGACTCTTTACGTTTCACTAAGTGAACGTAGTATTATCAGGTTAATACGATTATCACGTAAGTCAGTCTGGCCACCTTTGAAAGAGACGTCAGTTGTTTGTGCAACGTGGTATCGCACGAACACGCACAGAAAGCCAGATTGCTATCTAAGGAAGCCGCCTGAGTGACGGGCGAAAACACCGGTGATAATTAGACAATCGTTTCATCTGAGCCCTCTCGGTAACGATATTGCCGATATTCTGTCTGGGTAGGGAATCTTAGCAGAAAGTATTACGGCAGGAAATGAGTTCACAGATTTGTTTGTGAGTTGGCGGAAGCATTACATCATATTGAAAGAGGTCACGCGATGGGATTTTAAAGTGTAATATTTTAAAACACGCGGGGGAGAATTAAATTAAACACCCCTACCCATTTAGTCCAGAACTTTCGATTGGAGTGATTTGAGAGACTGGATACACAATGGATTTCATTGGAAATTCGTCGGAAGAACAATCTGGAATTTGAACTTAGAATTAGAGATATAATCTAGCGAAATAGGAGTCAAAAATCAGACTGCATTGCATCGTCAAATTAGCAACTCCCAGGAGCCAGAAAGAAAAGGATCGGACTAAGCGTTCCTAATTTATAAGTGACAGATCAGAAATATTTGGGCAACTAAAACTGAAAAGTAAACCAGCATATTTAAATACAAAGACGAAACTTAGGAATCAGATCACCCGTCATAAGAGGATTACTAAAGTTTTCAAGGCCAAGTGATTCGCAGAACACCCGCTATAAGAGGATTACTATTATTTCCCAGACTAAGTGATTCTAAGCATCTAATAAAGTGCTGTGTCCATTCTAAACTGTGCGAGGAGATTGTGTTCCAAAAGGTTACTTTGGGGTAAGTGTAAACATTTATTTTACAAATGTGAATTTAACATGTTTTTCTTGCTAAGTGGTTACATGTGAGGCTGGCAACCTCAACATATGAAAAAAGTATAATCATAAACTACTTCAGCAAGCGCTAGTGATTTCTTCTTGTTAGTCGTACAGAAAACCGACAGCAGAGGTGACCCCAGACTCCGACTGGAGCAGTGATGAGTGATGATTACATCACGTGGGCATCAAGTGTATCATATCATTTTGTGAGATATATGTACCTTGTTAATTTTAATTCAGGCAAATCATTGCTTTTCGTGCTGTCCAAGCACATATTTTCCCATTTTAATACCCAGAAGAATATTGGTGATTTCAAATCATCTTCCCTGAGTTACGCTGTGTATACTCAAGAATAGAATAATTAGTCCGAGAGAATAACATTGGTGGGTGGACAGCGAGACAATGCGCCTGTTAATTTGCAGCCCACAAATGTACTTAGCAGAGGCATTTGTTTTATTTTGTCTAAAAGATCGTGGCACTAAGCTATCAGACGGATCGTGGTACTAACCTATCAGTCCGTTTGAGGAACAAAGCTATCAGACTGTAAAGTGTCATCATCACAAAATAATCGAATAAAACCAAGGCTGCAGAACTCACTCATACAAGCTAAGTGCTTACTAACAGGCACCATCAAACGGACATAACAGTTTAATTTTAAATTTAAATCCTCACCTAAGTCTCCGTGAAGACAAAGATTGATTTTTCATCTACAATTCACCATCCTTCTATTTATTTTAACTTGTTAAATCTAATTGATTACACTGACAAACAACATTTTTCTTTCTTATATAAGAATAAGTGTTCTTAGGTCAGTTTCTTGCGCTGATTTCAAATCTGAAATCCGTTTATCTCTATCACATCGGGTTCTTAAGTTAAAAATTAATAAAATGCAAAATAATTCTACTTTTTATACTGCTAAAAGATGCATGACATATGTTACGCTATTTTTCAAATAGTTACTATATTTTGAAATAATTCTGAGCGAAATATGACTTCTAGAAGTTGTAGAAATTCGGCTGATCTGTTCTGTTACGTGTGCGGATATTTTACCGATCGTGTTCACCAGAAAAACTTTACACCATTACTAAAGAAAGCATATGACCTTTATTTCGATTCGAAAGTTGATGATGCAAATAAATCTTGGAAGCCAAATGCAGTTTGTTCGACTTGTGCAAATACATTGGCAGGTTGGTTACGAAAATCGCCGAAGCATAAGTCGATGCCTTTTGGAGTGCCAGTAATATGGCGTGAACCGACAAATCACGCTACTGATTGTTACTTCTACTTGACAAATATCCATGGTTTCATTTTTAAAACTAGAAAGACTGTGGTTTATCCAAATATTGAATCGGTTTCAAAACCAGTGCCTCATGATCCAATCACGTGTCCTATCCCAGTTCCACAGAACAATATCCGTTGGACGTGAATGAACCATCAGAAAGTGATAGTTTACCTGCTTTAGAAACTAATTCTGACTCGGATTATATACCGGTGAATGATAGTGTTCACTTCATTAACCATTCAGAAATTTCAGATCTAATACGTGATCTCGCTCTTACCAAAGGACAAGCGGAATTACTCGGTTCGCGACTCAAAGAATGGAATCTTTTAGCGCCCAATACTCCGATATCTAAATTTCGTCATAGACACAGAGAACTTGTTCAATACTTTGAGATGGATGATGACATTTGCTATTGCAAAGATGTAAACGGTCTAATGGTGCACCTCGGTCATGAGCACATAGTTAACGAATGGCGACTTTTTCGACTTTTAGTCTAAAAGCCGTGTTATTGCATAACGGAAATTTATTTTCATTAATTCCAGTCGCCTACTCTGTTCATATGAAAGAAACTTATGACAATATGGCTAAACTTTTGGCAAAAATAAAGTACAATGACTACCAATGGCGGATTTGTGGAGACCTAAAGGTCATTGCAATTCTCACGGGCATGCAGACTGGGTATACTAAATTTTGTTGCTTCCTATGTGAATGGGACAGCCGCAACAGACAGGGATCGTATGCAGCTCGGGCATAAAAATGTAATACACGAGCCATTAGTTAACAAAGACAGCATCGTTTTACCACCGTTACATATAAAGTTGGGGCTCATGAAGAATTTCGTAAAAGCGTTAGATAAAACGAGCAAAGCTTTCACTTATCTTCGAGAAAAGTTTCCGCAAGTTAGCGATGCAAAGATAAAGGAAGGTATCTTTTAGGACCTCAGATTAGGAAAGTTATTGCAGACAAACAATTCGAGAACTTGTTACATGGTAGTGAACTTCGCGCATGGATGGCATTCAAATCGATCGTCGATAACTTTCTGGGAAATCACAAATCTGTCGACTATATGCATATTGTTATGCAGTGCATAGATGCATACAGAATTATGGGCTGTAACATGTTCCTCAAAATCCATTTGCTCGATTTGCATCTTGACTTTTTCCCTGACAACCTTGGCGAAGTCAGCGATGAACATGGAGAACGATTCCATCAAGATATCGCCGTAATGGAGTCACGTTATCAAGGACGGTGGGGTGTGACCATGCTTGCCGATTATTGTTGGATGCTTCATCGTGATGTACCACATGCCATTCACCGACAAAAGTCGACTACAAAGAAATTCAAGCTTACATAACTGTTATACTTCTTGTACGAATGATGTTGTAATACTGTATGCGTTGTTAAAAAACTTCAATTGCGTATTTCTAGAGATCCCGACCTGACAGAGAAAAACGGTTTGCAGATTTAAAAACAGCTCATTAAAATTGACCAGAAAAACATAGAAATGTTAGAGAAAGAAAGCCAGTGTTATTAAATGTGTTACATGTTATTTTAAAACATAACAATCTTAGTTGATTTAGTTATTATAAGTGTGACAGCAACGTATGAGCAAGACTTCTAATATATGTATATATATATATATATATATATATATATATATATATATATATATATATATATATATATATATATATATATATATATATATATATATATATATATATATATATATACATACATACATGTATACCTTGAGAGATATATTTACACCAATAGAGATACTTCTTTTAAAAGTTAGTTTCGCTGGAGTTACACCAGCTGGGGGCTTGAACGGGCTATAACTATTGCTTTATTCATAACCCTCCACTCCCAAAGGAGCATAGGCCTTCAACAAACACATGACAAGTCCTCTTGTCACGTGCCATCATATCAAGTTCTTTCCACGTTCTTCTTATCATTTTCACTTCTGTTTCAAGCAGTCTTCTCCATGTGCTTCTTTGTCTACCACTGCTTCTTTTGCCCTGGGGATTCCAGAACAAGGACTGCCTTGTAATGCTATCAACATGTTTCCTCAGTGTGTGTCCTATCCATCGCCATCGTCTTCGTCTCATCTCTTGTTCCACTGGCACTTGTCTAGTTCTTGTCATCAGTTCCACGTTGGTGTAGTAAAATGGACCGTTTTGAACCCTCCCGCTCACATTAAATGATATACCGCATTGAAATTTTTTTCCGCTACGCCAAGAATGTAAAATTTATTACCCCGCCTGACATCCGTACACTACCCCTTTTCTTAGTGTTTATGAATGAACCGCGAGAAAATTGGACACTCCTTGAATTTTATTTAACTAACGTATTCTAAGAATCTATTATTAGTTACAACATGCGACAGTGTCGTTAGACGTCGTTTTTTCAGAACGTCGCATTTTCAAAAACGCCAACGAGAGGCATGCAATTTGAAACTATTAACGCCACGCGATGGTACCCACCCCCTTACTACAAGGTTTTTCGTCACTCCGTCCTAATTTTTTAAATATAACATAAATGCATTTTGGCAGACGGCAAACACGTGTTGCTTTCAAAAAAAGACATGAGACATAGAGAGAAGAGGGGGTTAGTATGGAAAAGTCTAAATCCACTTGGGTATTTGCAAACTGAAACGAATGAGAGAAGGGGAGAGAGAAGGGGCTAAAGAAAGACAGAATAACGTATATGCATTCTATAGAAGGATGAATAAAAAGGAAAAGACAGAATGAAATTAAAAGCCACAATGTTGTTTATTCAATACTATACTATTTACCATGAAAACGTATCTAGACTTATAAATAAAGAGAAAAGTACAAAGATGAAAACTAAGATAAAGGCGTAGATGAAAATATACTGGATAGATAAAGGACATTAGCCTGATTAAAAATCACTTTTAATCTTTTAGATAGCTTCAAAAGTGACTGAGTTATCGCATAAAAACAAGGTGACAAAACATACAGACGAGCACACTGTCATCCCAGCTCGATTTTAAAAGTAAAATTTTTCTAGGCGTTGCTTGGAAACAAGTCACATCGGCTTGCCTCTTTTTGCTAGACATTAACTAGGAGGAAGGGAGAGGTGTAACTGTGACGTTTTGCCCCTCCTAAAGCGACTGACGAACTTATTTGAAAAGCGTAAATAAAGGTTGGGATTTTCAAAAATAAATGTCACATCGCTGTAGTTTAAACTGATTGGTTAATGTTAGAATAGACATAGAGGGAAATAAAACTACCGCGTCTACTATGCAGGGTACCAATTGAGAGAGATTTTTCATACACGGAAGGTTCAGAGCAAGTTAATAAGCAAATTGCCTTTGCGTCTGAAGCAGCGGCTGTCTAAGAGTGACCATTGACAGCCTGTTAAACCTTAATAAAGTGTGTGATTATTTCATTGATTGCGGGTTACATCGCCCAGTTTCAAGTTGGTCAGAAGTAGGAGCTGCAGCAGTTGAGGCAACCTACCGGTTGTTTCTTTATAAAAGCATACAAGTATTAGCAGACTCCAGAATACACGGCAGTGGATCGTGTGCATTTTTCTCAAACCAGTCATCTAGGGTCTACGAGGATTATCAGATAAGCCTATATCTAGCGGGCTTGTGCAGACTCAAATGAATTTAATCTCCACCCTGTTCAGAAACAGTATGTGAAGTGATGTGAAAACCAGTTTTTCCCCAAGATTTACTCTTCGTATAACAGGGGTTTTTCCACCAGGGAATAACAGTTTAGAAACTTTAACATATTAAAATATATTAGACAGATGTCCTTCTTGTGCACTTAATTTGATAAAACCATAATTTCATTTTAAGTTAAACATTCCTGTCCTAAACAATTTGAGGGATAGGAAATTAAAATGTATATACATATATATCCTAACGTTAAACCCAGTCTTGTTTAATAATTTTTAGTAATTTACATGTGTATTTGTTTAACGCAAGTATCCCCACATTTCCATTACCCTAGACTCCCAGCCATATAACCTAACATCACAAACACTAGTTACCTAAAATAAATCGCAGAGTGAGATCGTAGGGTGGTAGCAGTCAGGTACCCTGATAACATTACTTCAACTATTAGAATCAGGGACTTGCATAGCTGACCTCACTCTGTAGACACATTCTGACTACTTTTTCTTTTAACATCAAAACCCACCACAGTTGGTAACCTTGTCATACCATTTTAATTCCTCTATTCTACGCAAGCTCCCATTTATGAAAGTCTGTAGCTTTTTGGTAGTTGTCTTTGTTGTTCTCTATGTCTCAGAGCCATACAATTGCTTACATCTTCATAAAAGGCAGCGGGCCGATATAAGTTAACAATTTGCTCAGCCGATGCAGCATTGTTCTTGACTTCGGAAATTTCTTATGAACACACCCTTCAGATAGAAGCATCTTTACCCTTCTATCTATGTGACGATATTCTAAATACAATAGCTAAATTAAATAATATTATAGTGCAATAGTCAAAAATAAGATAGAAAATAAAATTTGAGTCCAGCGTCTTCTTCCCCACGCCAGCCGGTATGCGGGTTTTGATAAGCCTAATAGCCGAATGAAGGGTACTGTCTTTTCAAATTCGTCCTTGAGATTAAATGTAACACTTTTGCAAGTTCAAGGCGACTGAGTGATAGAATAAAAGAAAAGGAAAGCAGGAAATGGAAAGAAAAAAAAAACCTAGGGTACGCCGTCTCGCGTTGATTTCAAAAAGCCAACTCGAGCGACATAGCCTTGGGCGATTTTCAAATTACGATACAAAAACTTAAAAATGTTCGTCAATTTGGTCACGCAGACAGCCTTAGCTCTTAAAAAAAATGACGTAATTCTAACGGACTACGGACGATTCTCGTTTTTAGTTTGAAAATAGTTGTAAGAAGAATTGAACAGGTGGCAGTTTCTAGATTTGAACGATTAACATAGAAAAAAATATGGAATTATGAACCATAATACATAGGGCCATAAAAGTTATATATTCGGATGCCTTATGATTTCCCGAGCAATAATATGATGTCAGTTACGCACTAGTACAATAAATAACCAAGATATTGGCAAAAATACTATGTATTGTAAGACGGACTGACGAAAACAAAAATCATGCCTGCTTATTTTTTTCATAGCATGTTTTGAAAAAAGCTTTTGGAGAAATGAGGACTAAAAGGTACCTGTAATTTGATTGGCGGTAGTTTAAAAGAAGGCGAGTTAGGATTGGTTGACCTAAAACTAAAAATATATTTGCAGTAGTAAACATAGTAGTTTGAGAGTTTGTTTTTTAAAGTTTGATTCAAAATAAATGAGTTCATGGTCCCATTGGCCCATACATTATATATTATCGGAAACGTAGATTGCTCGTTGCCATTTTGAAAAAAATTTCTGATGAACAAGGATCGATGAGAGCAGGCTGGTGCTTTTCAAACCTATAGTAAGCAGTCTGGACAAGGCAGATCTAAAGTGTGCATAAATTGTTTGCCAGTCATCGTTCGCTTGGTATATTTCATTGAAATTTGTGGGTTTTTTGGTACTGACATTAACGTAGTACCAGGCTCGTGGAAACTGTTCGATTCCTGACACTGTTTGCATATTTCGGGCACATGCTGGATGCCATTGCCTTTCAAGAAGGGAAACAGATTGTCCAGCGAGCTTATGAACAGATCTACCTGTGTTATCCTTCGAAGATAAGTGCCTGTTTGGCACCAGGAAGCTCAACCTCTAGTTTAAAATAAAGACTGAATATTAATAAAAAAATTCCACCAGTGTCAAATGAAAAGAAAACAAACAATAGTGCGTGATGTTAACCAACAACCTACCATTATATACCAGTATTAACCTAAGTTAGAAAACTACAATCTACACACTTATAATATAATAACATCTGTATTATGGACAGAAGATCGATGGTGTTATTTAATTGATGTAAATAATTCTTTTGATTTCACTTTTGATTGTCAGTTCTGATTCAAAACTAACTAGAACCAGGACAATAAATTGTAAAAATTTAACTTTTACCCAAAATTCAACCACTGACTTACTAAAGATAGTCTTTTAAAGTGTAGTTTGTATGTGATTGTCGTAGTACTGTTGTGTTGTGTTGGATAATAAAAAAGTTGTTTATATGTTTAGTTGGTTAATGCACATTACACTACATATTCATAACCCTAGACACCAAACGTAGTCATCATACATTCTAGTCAAAGAATAATTCTGAATGAGATCATAGGGGTGGTAGCAGAAAGGTACCCTGTAAACTTACCATAATATTTGTTATATTCAGGGACCTTCACAGCTGACCTCATTCAGTACACTAAGAGTACATAACAACATTTCTTAACATCAAATCCACCACATATATTGGGTAGCTCGCTTCCGGGATTTTTAAATTCTTATAATATTATCAATTATATTAGCGTCTCAGGTCCCGGGATTTTTTAATTACCTGTAAAATAAAACTAAAAGTATTCTTTTGTGGAATTTAAATAGTGATTGAGCTATCGGTGCCTGTGGTTGTTGTTAGTCATAATTAGAAATTGTTAGTCATAATTAGAAATTTGTCTAGTTAGAAATTTTAAAGGTTTGCATAGTACAGAATGGCTGATCTGGCAAAGTTTCGATCTGCTGCTGTGCAGACTGTTAAAGAAATGGGCATGGATGGCCCAGAGCTGGTCCAGTATGTAACCTCCGAGGTTGATAAATTTATTGCCAGAGAAGATAAAAGATTAGAGAAAGAAGCAGAAAGAAAGTTAGAGGCTGAAAAAGAAATTAAGAGGTTGCAGATTGAGGCTGACAAAGAGGCTAGGGCATTGGAGGCGTATAGGGAGGCGGAGATTAAAAGGCTTCAATTAGAAGAAAAAAAGGCCGAAAGAGAAGAAAAGAGATTAGCTACAGAAAGAGAAGCAGAGGAAAGAAGATTAGCTGCAGAAAGAGAAGAAAAAAAGGCTGAAAGGGAGGCAGAAGATAGTAGATTGCAGAGGGAGCACGAGTTACGACTAAGGGAGTTGGAATTACAAAGCCATGCTCCTGAAAATGGTGCCAGCCCCTTTGCCTCAGATGCCACTGCTAGTCAGGGAGCCTCAACCTCAGCTATGGGGTTTCATTTAGACCATTTTGTTTAGAAAGACGATGACATAGAAAGTTCTCTAGGTAGGTTTGAACTTTTGGCTACCACGTATGGGTTAGAGAGAGAAAGGTGGAGCCTAAAGTTATCCCAGGGTCTCAGGGTAACAGCTTATGAAGTTTTTGCCACAATGAGCAGGGATGACCAAGACAATTATGACATGTTAAAGCACGCTCTTTTGCTAAGGTATGAAAAGAATGGAGAATTTTACAGAAAAAAAATTAGGAATGCCAAGCTACTGTCGGGTGAGACATATCACCAGTTCTCTGCACGTTTAGAGACCTATTTGGAGAAATGGACTGCTCTGGGGAAAACCCAAGATCTTAAAAAAATGATCCTTATTGAGCAATTGAGAGAGTCCATGGCTCCAGACTTGAGAAAGTTTCTCATGGAACAAGGTGCAGAGAGGCTGGGTGAGTTACTCAATGTCGCTGAGAGGTATCAGGCAGCCCAAGCAGAGATAGCTGGCACAAAAAAGAAACAGGTAGACAATTATAAGGCTCCACAAAACTCTAACAGATTTGACAACAAAAATCAGGGAAACAAAGATAAGCAACATTTTGATAGGCCACGCAATTATTATAGAAATAAAAACCCACAATTCAATGACAGAAAATATGAGGAAAGAAAACCTTTTCATAAAGGTAGATTATATTGTAGATGGTGTAAGATGGACAACCATAACACCGAAGTGTGTAAAAGGAAACCTTCCTTCGCTGCAATGAAAACGGGGAGAAAGGGAGTAAAGGCCAACCCTATTAAACAGCAGGAACCTTATCACTCCCCAGTGTGTTAAGAAGTAATATGTAATGGAGTCACCATAAGGTGCTTGTATGATACTGGATTGGATTTTGATTCAGTTGTGAGTTCTCACCTGGTGCAAGCAGATCAATACACCACAGAAACAGTGGAGATCCAAGCTGCAACCAAGGACGTAGCGACCATGACACTTCCCATCGCCAGGATGAATGTAAAAACGCGATATGTGGAAGGAATCATCAAAGCAGCAGTGATAAATGAACCAATCTATCCTTTGATATTGGGGTGTAGATACGTCTTCTTGGGGAATCCCAAGAGACCTGTGATCATGGCAACAGTGCAGACCAGATCACCTTCCAAAAAAGGAGGAGGATAATCCTATAAATACTCATCCAGAGGTGATGAGGAAGGCGCAGGCTGAGGATAAGACCCTCAAGCCTTGTTTTAAGAAATTGCCCAAATGTCTTACACCTCCAGGCAAGGGAGACTTCTATATGAAGAATAAATTGTTATATAGGAAAGCCGGAACTGGATTCAATGGTCACGGACAGCTGGTTCTTCCCACTTCATATAGGAAGAAAGTGTTGGAACTGGGGCATGCGATTCCTTTCAGTGGTCATATGGGGATCAGCGCAACAGGACAGCGTATAGCTTGTCATTATTTCTGGCCAGGGATAACTGAAGATATAAAGAGATATGTAAAATCCTGTCCAGAATGCCAACGGGTAGCTACAAAGCATTGGACTGCTCCAGCAACTCTAGGGGAAATGCCCATAGCGGGAACACCTTTTGAGAGGGTTGCAGTGGACATTGTGGGACCTCTCACTCGGACCAAGAGGAGGAACAGTTACATTCTGACTCTGGTGGACACTTGTTCGATGTTGGGAGAGGCGGTAGCCCTGTCGTCAATCGATTCGAAGCATGTGGCAGAGGCATTACTCACAATCTTCACAAGGTTAGGCTTTCCCAACCAAATCTTGACTGATAATGGCTCACAGTTCAATGGGAAACTAACGGAAGAAGTTTTCAGGATCTTTCAAGCCAAACACTTTCACTGTAGCCCGTACCATCCACAAGGAAATAGCCAAGTAGAAAGATTTAACGGGACACTCATTTCGATCCTGAGAAAGTTGGCACATGAAAAACCAGATACATGGGACCAGTACCTTCACGCCGCCCTG
This sequence comes from Oreohelix idahoensis, assembly GCA_024509875.1. Classification (NCBI taxonomy): domain Eukaryota; kingdom Metazoa; phylum Mollusca; class Gastropoda; order Stylommatophora; family Oreohelicidae; genus Oreohelix; species Oreohelix idahoensis. Next base: position 190,955 of record JAMPIV010008841.1, read on the forward strand.
TTCGCTTATCGGGAGGTACCACATAGTTCAACCGGTATGGCACCGGCAACCCTGTTATTCGGGAGGCCAATAAAAGGTCCATTGGAAGCCTTGTTAAGGACGTGGACTGATGATAAGGCAGAAGCAAATATTACCGCATCATATCAATATGTGAACGAGCTGACCACTCGTCTTAAGACTGGCTGGAAACTTGCTAATGATAATTTGAGACAAGCCAGAAAAAAACATGCTGTCTATTATAATAAGAAAGCGAAGGATAGAGACTTAGCCGTGGGAGAGAAGGTGCTTCTTCTATTACCCGGTAGTAGTAACAAGTTGCAAATCGGATGGCAAGGTCCATATACAGTTCTAGAGAAGGTGTCTAGAACAAATTATATGATAGATAAGAAGGGGAAAGAGAAAATCTATCATGTGAATCTCCTGAAGAAATATCTGGAAAGAGAAAATCAGGACAAGACTGTTGCGTGATAAATTCTCGCAACATCGTTTTATTACAATATCTATTTTATAACGCAAGGGCAACAACTGCTTGAAATTTATAGTCACTTTTCTCGGTAAGCATTTGTCTTCCCGCGTTGGTATTGAATGCAGTTAAGTTTTGAGCTGTGGTCTTTTTGCGCTGGACTGCGCATGACTGGTCTTGTTTTTTGGTCGATCGGTTTCCGCCCACCACTAGTGGGGTGAGCGATTTGAATGGCGAAAGAGATGCCTCGTTGAAGAGGGAATCTCCGCTATTTTTTGTTCTGTCAGGGATGTGTAGTCCTCTTAATGGATATTTCGTTTATTCGAGATAATACCTCTAGTGTTTCCCACATGTCGGGAGGCGTGATATTTCTGTGTATTTCCTGAAGGCAAGGTAAATTGACTTTTCATTAACTCTATCGATTTTGGGTCGTGAGCGATTTCGATTCATAGCCTGTCTTCGAAAGTCGTCGTCACGAGATGTTTTCCCAGCTCACATGTCGCTGTATTGTACTGCATCGGTTGATGCATGTCCCAAGGACCATTACTTGTACTTTGTTAAATGAACTAGGTTTGGAAAACCTTTATTATCTAGAGGATATTTTTGAGGACATTATTTATACTTCGGCAGACGTGTCTGTCTTGCTGAAGTCAGACTAAGGAGAGTGAACTGATCTCATACATCTGGTTATCTCCTGGCTGTTATAGAAAAGGATGGAGTTTTTCACCTGACTACATTTACAGCACTATGAAATATAACATGCATCTGACTCATCATTGTAATGCTGTCTACCGTCTATTGCTGTATTGAATGTTGCTGTGATAATGACTGTTTGATGTGCCTACATATTCGCGTAACCATTTTGTCACTGTGGCGTCCACAATAAATAATGAAGAAAAACGTCAACGGCTGTTACAAGAATCATTGACTTTATACGTCGTGAGTTTACTGACGTCCTATGTGGATTGCCCTGTTATTTTTGTATGAACATTGTTTGACTGAACACATCCCCACACTGGCATCTGACTCATCATTGTAATGCTGTCTACCGTCTATTGCTGTATTGAATGTTGCTGTGATAATGACTGTTTGATGTGCCTACATATTCGCGTAACCATTTTGTCACTGTGGCGTCCACAATAAATAATGAAGAAAAACGTCAACGGCTGTTACAAGAATCATTGACTTTATACGTCGTGAGTTTACTGACGTCCTATGTGGATTGCCCTGTTATTTTTGTATGAACATTGTTTGACTGAACACATCTGCACACTACACAAAACCAGACATGCGGATACCATCCATCATCATATGGCATCACGCATCATTTGGTGGCCATAAGCTGGTTTGATTCTGGTACCAGCAAACACGGGGTCCCTTACCCACTTCATTTTCAACAAGAATTCATCAGCATCCTTCAAGAAATTAACATTCTTCAATACAGTCAACATCTTCAAAATTTTCAAAGTACTCGGCGTTGCCCGGTAAAAGTCAAAATTTCAACTTTTTGACGGAAACAAGAATTTGACAGTACCCGGCGTTGTTACATGTTGCCGGATAACTCGGACTGCTGTTATCTTTTACGCAAGTCAAGCAAGTTGCTGCTGTCAAGGTTCCAGTGCTGTCGTTTTTGTGAAGGTCAAGTGCCGGTTGAAACGGGTTGTTTTCTGAAGAAGGCCAAGTACCGATTTCCATCAACTTACTTTTGGATTAGAAGGTCAAGTGCCGAAACAACTCAACACACAGTATTTCAGAAGCTCTTGTACCATCGTGTTAGCAGTGGAAGCAGTTCAGATGTGCCATCATCGTTGGAGCTTCGCTCTTTAGGACGTTGATTGACATCCGTTTTTTCTGCTGTTCTACGATTGGAAGCCTATAAGTTAAGTGGCCTGTTTGTATGTAAACTGTGCCCTTATACTTCTGCTGAGTCTTCTGTGTATCATCTCATTCTATATGTTATATGTCTATATGTTATTTGTATATTTATATGTTTATATTTCAGCGGGTTCTCGGTTGGGTGGTGTCTCCGTTAGATTATGCCACGTCATAGAGGTCGTCTATTGTGAGCGTTTTCTGTAGGGTTTGCAAATTTCCGATACTGGAATTTGCTAAGCGACTTCTGTCGCTATTTATGTTAGCTGTGATGACATGTTTTAATATTGTTTTCGTTATTATTTCGCATTCTTTAGTTTTGTTTTGATTTGTTTGTATTTGTTAGCCTACTCTTGTCTATAATTTAGTTTCATACAACATTTTTGTTTATACGCTGTGGTGTCATGTATTTTGTTTAATTATAGCGCAGATATCGTCACATTTTTTGTGATATTTCATTAATTTCTGCTTTATTTTTAGTTGATTTCTGCGAACGTTTTTGTATTGTTGCTGATCTTTGTTATTGTTTACATTGTTATTGTTTACATTGTTTGCATTGTTTACATTTTCAATGTTTACATTCTGCATGTGTTTACATAGTCATTGTTTACAGTTATAGTAATTAGTTAATGGGCTATGCTAATGCACTGTTACTACTACACTGATGATAAATGAATGATGAATAGTGTCGTGCACTATTGAATGAGAAGTGCACTTATGATCAAGAATTGAGTGCTGATATTTCATATACAAGTTCTTTGATTGGAGACTTGTTTCCCAGAGAGACTGGGATAATATAATGTGATGTGAATATAGAAGTGCTTAATTAAGACTTGTTACACTTAGGTTTGAAATAAATTAGTTAATTATTTCAGGTTTTGGACTCATATGTTAGACAACATGTCTACATTTGAGCACTTTATTGAGCAGGGTAAATTGCTTGGCAAGACTGGTGATAAGTTAGAAGAATTTGCAACTGCTCGATATGATAAAGCAATGGAAGATGAACAAAAGAAACTGCAGATGCAGGTGGATGAAAAAAGATTCCAAATGGAAATGGAAAAACAAAAAAGGGAATCAGAAGCTGAGGAGAGAAAACTCCAGCTACAGCTAGAAGCTGAAAGACTTCAAAAAGAGGCTGAGAATAAAAGACTTGAAAAAGAGGCTGAAAATAAAAGACTTGAAAAAGAAGCTGAAAATGAAAGACTTCAAAAAGAGGCTCAGGCTGAGGAAAGAAGATTACAGAGAGAGTCTGATGAGAGGAAAGAGAAAGCAAAAATGGAACATGAAAAAAAGGTCTTAGCTTTAGAGTTGGAAAAATTGAAATTGACGAGCATGAGTAATGGTAATGATTCAAACAAGGGTTCATCTTCTGGTAAGGCTAATAATGATACTTTTAAGATTAAGTTACCAACATTTAGTCCTTCCAGTGATGACATAATGTTCTATCTGGACAGATTTGAACAAGCATGTACAGCTCATAACATAGACAAAGCAAAATATGTTTATCAGTTATCAGGGATACTGACAGGTAAAGCTCTAAGTATATTAAATATGGTGGATGAACCTGACAAGAACAATTATGAGGTTGTCAGGGCCGCTTTGTTAAAGAAATATCAGCTTAACGAAGACGGCTATCGTCTACAATTTAAAAACATGTTACCTGAAAAATGGAGTTGAATTCTCCGAGTTTATTGCAAGAATACGCATTACTTTCTCACGATGGGTTGAACTATCTAAGACGGAAAAAAACTTATGAAGGACTTATGGACTTAATACTTAGAGACAAAGTCATGTCGTCTGTCAATGAGTCTTTCCTTGCTTTCCTTCATGAACGTAAACCTAAAACAATAAAAGAAATGGAAGATTTCTGTTGCCAATACGTAACTGCGCACCCACACATAACCATGGGTAACTCTAAGGTGAAAGAAGGTTTACCAGTTGCTTCGGCAGCTCCGTATGGCCAAAACTTTGCTCGTAGATTCCAACAAAATTTTGATAGAAAGAGTAGCGGTAATTTCTGTCAAAATCATGGAAATCAATTTCATGGTGATTCTTCTTCGAAGAATTGGAGACAACCTGATAGTACTCGTTACTATCACCCTAATAATTATAAGCATTTCAAAAGAGGATATGGTAATAGAGGTTATTCCTGCCGAAGACCTCAGAACCAAACAAATAGATGTTCGCATCAATGTGAACATGATAGTAATCGTGGAAACTGGAATTCGAACCAGGATAACAATTACAATAGAGACAATAATAACTGCAGAGATAATAATAACTCTGATAACTTCAGAGGTAATAATAGTCGGGGTAGATCTCAACACAAAAAAAGAGATATCAGCAGGCTAATGCTGTACAACAGGAAACTGAGGGAGCCTGTAATCATGTTGTTGATAGTAAAAACTTTGACGCTGTCACTGGTTCTGCTTTTGACTTTGAGAGAGCAAACAAATGCCCCCAATGCAGTACTTTATTCGAACCGGGTACCATAACTACTTTGAGTTGTGGTCACCCACTTCCCGCTCTTCCTGCTGCTGTTGCGCATGACGGGAGGGGTTCTTTAATTCTACATAAGGGTCTTGTTAATGATACTCCGGTCTCACTACTTTTCGATTCCGGATGCACCACTATTGTTGTTAGACAATCGCTTGTAGATCCATCTTGTGCTACAGGAAGGGTTATTAAATGTGTCACATTTGGCGGCACTCTAGAAAAATATCCTACTGCTGTAATTCGCATTGCCACTCCTTTCTTTACTGGAGATGTGCATGCTTGTCTCATTACCTAATCCTATTGCGGACCTTATTATTGGTCGTATTCACGGAGTTAGGGAGTGTACCCCACAGCAGATTGCTGCTTGGGAAGATAATAACATGCAAGCTACAAATGCAGTAGTTACAAGAGCACAAGCTCTACAAACACCCGAAACTTCACTGAATAGTGATAATGAAGTTGATAGCCAAGATAGTCACTTAGTAATCACTCGTGACTCTTTCATAAAATTGCAAGAAGAAGATCCTTCTTTAAAAAAATTCTTCGTTCTTGCGAAGAAAGGTGATCCGAATCAGGATACAAATAGAAAATCTTGGATTGCAATGAGAAACGGCGTACTTGTACGTATGGTACAAGATTCGACTACGTCGGCACATTCGCAAATTCTTGTTCCCAAGAGCATGAGAGTGCAAATATTACAACATGCTCATGACTCGCAATGTGCTGGACATATGGGTTTTTCCCGTACGAAGTCGAGAGTCCTTGCGGCTTTCTTTTGGCCTTTTGTCAATAAGGACATTCGTATTTACTGCCGATCATGCAAGGTATGTCAGGAGGTCAAATCTAGAGGACCACGACATGCTGCGCCTATCCAGGCTGCTGACATTCCTATTCAGCCGTTTCAGAAAATGGCCATAGATATTATTGGCCCTTTTAAGGTCAAGTCGGCCAGAGGACATCAGTTTATCCTTACATGTGTCGATATGTGCACACGTTGGCCAGAGGCTATTCCTCTTAAGAGCATATCTACTACAGAGATCGCAGATGCTCTTTGGTTGATATTTTCTCGCTTGGGGTTCCCCAGAGAAATATTGTCAGACCATGGCACTCAACTCATATCTGACACTATGTCACAGGTAATGTCTACCTTACATATTGAACGATCTCTCAGTAGAATCTACCATCCTATGTCTAATGGGTTAGTTGAGCGTCTGAATAGAACGCTCAAGACTTTGCTTGGTAAGATAACTGAAGATCATCCTCAAGATTGGGACAGGGTTTTACCCGCGGCTCTCTTTGCCTATAGAGAAGTCCCTAATGAACACACAGGATTTTTCTCCCTTCGAACTTGTCTTTGGCGCGCGTCCACGCGGCCCTATGTCTTTATTACACGATCTCATCACTGCCGATGATATTAGCGATGAAACTCAATCCTCATATGAGTATGTCATTGCTCTTAGACAAAAGATCATTGAGGCATGTAAGCTAGCAACTGCTTCATCAGAAATTGCTAAAGAGAAGGCAAGGCCGTTTGCTAACAAGAATAGATGTCTACGACAACTTTGTCCAGGTGACAAAGCATTCGTCCTACTCCCCAGTAGGGAAAATAGACTTCTTATTGCATGGAAAGGTCCGTATGCAATAGTCTCTCGGGTTTCCGATGTTGACTATGTGGTCGATATTGATGGAAAGCATAAAACTTTCCACATAAACATGCTTTCGGAATTTCACGAACGTCCGGACTATTTGCTGCCTATTTTCCAGGCAACGGATGATGCTCCTGCACCTCACGGTCATTATTCATCCCTGTCTGTCATACAGGATGAGGAATCTACCTTCTCTGATGTTAATCTTCCCCTTCCAGTGGTTCCATTACATTCTACGGAATCTTGGAAAAACGTTCTGTTTCTCCTAATCTTTCTGGTGACGAACATCGACAAGTCTCGTCGATGTTACAAACATTTCAGGATGTTCTCACTGACATTCCTGGACACACAGATGTCATAGAACATGACATAATTCTTACCGACAATAATCCAATTAGGGTTAGGCCTTATCCTATTCCTATACACTTTCAGTCGCAAGTGGAAAAGGAATTGGATGAAATGATTCAATTAAATATAATTGAACCATCGACTTCACCATATTCTTCTTCCATGGTTATTGTCCGGAAGAAGGATAAGAACATACGAATTTGTGTTGATTATCGCAAATTGAATCAGGTCACAAAGTTCGATGCTGAACCGATGCCTTTGTTAGAAGATCTACTGATTAGACTTTCTAATTCTAGATTCTTCACTAAACTTGACTTGTCTAAAGGTTATTGGCAAGTGCCTTTAGCAGAGCATGCCAAACCTCTTACTGCTTTTTCTACACCTAGGGGTCTATTTCAATGGAATGTTATGCCTTTTGGTCTCATGAACGCCCCTGCCACTTTCGTTCGCATGATGCATCGAATTCTGTCACATCGTTCGGATGTCATCGCATACTTAGATGACATCTGTCTCTTCAGTGATACCTGGGAAGATCACTATTTAGGGTTATATGACTTACTGTCCACTCTACGTGAGAATAATTTGACAGCGAAACCTTCTAAAGCTTTTGTTGGTTTTGGTGAAATCTCTTTCCTGGGTCATCGTGTTGGTCATGGTCTCTTGAAGACAGAAGACCACAATACTTCCAAAATACTGAACATCTCTGTTCCTAAAACGAAGAAACAAGTTAGGAGTCTCTTAGGTTTAATTCAATTTTATGGGAGATTTATTCCAAATTTATCTTCGATCATGGCACCACTCTCAACATTGTTGAAGAAAGGTTCGCCTAATCTGGTCCGTTGGTCTGAAGAATGCCAATCTTCACTAGACCAAATCAAGAATATATTTTCTTCTCCTCCCATCTTAAGATTACCTACTCTTGATAGGACTTTTGTTCTTCGGAGTGATGCTTCATCCACTGGGATTGGAGCAGCACTGATGCAAGAATATGCAAATACTCTGCATCCTGTTATGTACATTTCTAGAAAAACTAAATGCGGCAGAGAGGAACTACTCGGTTTTAGACCGTGAGTTGTTAGCGATGGTTTGGTCAATTCTAAAGCTACAAAGATTCCTCCTGGGCGCACATTTCATTCTAGAGACTGATCAGAAAGCTCTTACAGCTATTCAGACTAAGAATTTGAAGACTTCGAGATCCACTCGATATGCTATAGCTCTTCAACCTTTTCACTTCACGGTACGAGCTATCCGTGGTGCGGATAATGTGATGGCTGACATTTTGTCTAGATGCCCACATGACTCCAACTAATACTTCTGTCCTATATTTCCATATATTACAGAGTCATAACACACCTATATTTCTACAATAGATTAGCACATCTGTACTTACTTTATATGTACACACTATCGTGCTTTGTTGTCATCTTCTTCTGTTCGTTTTTTAAGATGATAGAGGAGGACTGAGTAGTTAATATAAGGGCCGTTAGTTTACTAAACAGCCACAATTATTAATAATGTATTGTACCTTATGAAGCATATTAGTTATTAATTAGCATTATATTGCTTGTACTTTCTCAGAATGTCATTGTTGAGCTGAGGACTTACCTTACTAGTATCAAGCATGACGAGTTCTAGATTGTGTACTTACCCTCGGAATACCAGAGCATATGTCCTGGATCGTCATGTAGTTTAACTTTACTATGTACTTATGTTATTACATGTCAAAGAATGTACTATTTAAATTTTCCTATCAGATTTGTACATCCATTTTTAAAGACAATATTAGAGTATGCTGTTTAATGATGATTATGGTAACTTGCATACGTATATTGTGTTTACATGCTAACGTGATGTGTGTTGGTGACACCTCCCCGATGTGAATATTTTTTGAGACATATTTATTTTTCTGTTGAGGTATATCCTCACCAGACACTCTATATTTAGCCTCATGTTAGGCAATTTAATTAATTATCAGCGCATAATTCGTGCGTTTTGAGCCGCTTATCGCATGCTCTTTGATATTTAAAAAAAAAAAAAATATGTTCCACATTTTTTTTTTATCGGGAGGAGGTGGTGATATGTTGCGTGATAAATTCTCGCAACATCGTTTTATTACAATATCTATTTTATAACGCAAGGGCAACAACTGCTTGAAATTTATAGTCACTTTTCTCGGTAAGCATTTGTCTTCCCGCGTTGGTATTGAATGCAGTTAAGTTTTGAGCTGTGGTCTTTTTGCGCTAGACTGCGCATGACTGGTCTTGTTTTTTGGTCGATCGGTTTCCGCCCACCACTAGTGGGGTGAGCGATTTGAATGGCGAAAGAGATGCCTCGTTGAAGAGGGGATCTCCGCTATTTTTTGTTCTGTCAGGGATGTGTAGTCCTCTTAATGGATATTTCGTTTATTCGAGATAATACCTCTAGTGTTTCCCACATGTCGGGAGGCGTGATATTTCTGTGTATTTCCTGAAGGCAAGGTAAATTGACTTTTCATTAACTCTATCGATTTTGGGTCGTGAGCGATTTCGATTCATAGCCTGTCTTCGAAAGTCGTCGTCACGAGATGTTTTTCCCAGCTCACATGTCGCTGTATTGTACTGCATCGGTTGATGCATGTCCCAAGGACCATTACTTGCTACTTTGTTAAATGAACTAGGTTTGGAAAACCTTTATTATCTAGAGGATATTTTTGAGGACATTATTTATACTTCGGCAGACGTGTCTGTCTTGCTGAAGTCAGACTAAGGAGAGTGAACTGATCTCATACATCTGGTTATCTCCTGGCTGTTATAGAAAAGGATGGAGTTTTTCACCTGACTACATTTACAGCACTATGAAATATAACATGCATCTGACTCATCATTGTAATGCTGTCTACCGTCTATTGCTGTATTGAATGTTGCTGTGATAATGACTGTTTGATGTGCCTACATATTCGCGTAACCATTTTGTCACTGTGGCGTCCACAATAAATAATGAAGAAAAACGTCAACGGCTGTTACAAGAATCATTGACTTTATACGTCGTGAGTTTACTGACGTCCTATGTGGATTGCCCTGTTATTTTTGTATGAACATTGTTTGACTGAACACATCTGCACACTACACAAAACCAGACATGCGGATACCATCCATCATCATATGGCATCACGCATCAAAGACATACTTACTAACCTTGTCTATCGCAACGGGAATGAAAAACGAACCACTTATCTCTCATGAATATCCCCTACATCCCTGTGAGACAGCCGCACAGGTAAAAATCAGTATACACTTAACGAAAAATCAGAGGGAGAGAGTTCAAAAGGTTCTGGATGATCATACAGATGTGTTAACGGACAAACCGGGGCATACGAATTTGCTGGAATATGATATGAAACTTATAGACCCAACACCAATCTGTATGAGAGCCTATTCTATTCCCTTCGTTAAGGAAAAAGCTTTAAAGGAGGAGGTAGATTATTTGTTGAAAGAAGGAATTATTTCACACAGTGAATCTTCGTATAGTTCTAGTGTAGTTCTGTTGAGGAAACCCTCTGGGGAACACAGACTGTGTATAGATTACAGGAAACTGAATGCTGTCACAGAAGGTCAGGTGGATCCATTACCTGATACAAATCAGCTGTTTGCTAGGCTGAACAAAGCCAAATATTTCTCTAAGGTGGATCTGAATAAAGGCTATTGTCAGATTCCCGTAAAACCTGAAGTTCGACCGTATTTAGCCTTTAGCACCTCGGAAGGGCATTATGAATTCAACATGCTGCCGTTTGGGTTGAAAAATGCTCCGAGTGTGTTTTCTAGGATGATGCGAAAATTGTTGGATCCCCTGAATAATCCATGTATCACGAATTTCATGGATGATATTCTCATTGCTACAGAAACATTTGAGGAACACAATATTTCTCTGAATATGTTGTTGGATAGACTCAGGGAGGCAAACTTGACGGCTAGACCGACCAAATGTTGTATTGGATGTGAAGTGCTGGAATTCTTTGGACACACAGTATATCAGGGAAGCATGACCCCTGACCCCAAGAACTTGGAGAAATTGCAGAAAGCTCCGAGGCCACAGACAAAAAAAGATGTGAGATCTTTTGTCTCGTTGTGTGGTTTTTACCAGAAGTATATAACAAATTTTAACTCGATATGTGCACCACTGACGGATTTAACGCGCAAGGGAAATCCTGATAAAATTACTTGGTCCGCTCAGTGTGAATCGGCCTATCAAGAGTTAAAAGAAAAACTCGCAAGCCTGTATTGAAATTGCCTGACTTGACTCAAGAATTTGTTGTGAGAACGGACGCTAGCAACATCGGATTAGGGGCAGCCCTATTGCAAAGGTCCAATTCACTTGAAGAGGAACTAACCCCAGTTGCTTATTGATAAAGTCCTCTATTTTATTCCCGTTAATGATATCCACCAAAAGGATAAATATAAATGGATGGAAGCAGACATCATCATCATCAGTTGATAAGATCTCTATGGTGTTGTTTGCTCCACTGTAGTGTATGGAATGTCAACTTGACCTACGCAGTGGTGTGTAGACATGTATTGAGTGTATAATGTGCGAATGATAATAAGGGTTCGTGTTGTTGACAAATGTTCTTTTCTCACACTCATGTATGACTGGAAGTCATCGACACCAACGACTGTGTACCTTTTTCTAAAGTTTAATTGGACGTACACACTCGACAGCACAGATAGTGACAAATCACAGGTTGGCATAATACATCATGGTACAGTGGATAACTGGTCTTGCAATGTTATGTTACATGGGCATTCATGTAGAATAATTGTATAATGTACTGTCAGTAGCCAAGCACTCAGTATCGCCCATACATATATATCAACTGACTTCACTGACTGAGCACGTCAGCTTATAAATAATATTTCAGATGGCTTCTAGACCTAATCTCGTCTAGCGACGATTCTTCAACATAATGTTCAGCACATATTTTTCCATATAATAATATTGAACCGCTAATAACGGGTTCTCATGTGTAGCAGTGATCTCTGGACTAAACAAGCGATAATACGGGCATCCCTTTTCTCTTCTTGAAAGTCACTACATGTTTTGGTTCCAAGATGGCTTCAAACGTGAGCTGTCACTCACGTTTGGATACAGATAATGAATCTGTCCTAAAGTTAGTCATTCATAAAACATTTCATTGCTCTGTAGATTTGATCATGAACAATTGACTGCATTCTACAGGGTATAGTGCTGCTATGAATCGAAGTCGTTTTCATCGAGTCAAATATATTCTCTTAGACATTCAAATCGTACCTATCGAAAATGGTGGCTTCGTACGAGAGTTCATAAGAGTGTCTATTATTACCTTGGTATCAGAAATATGAAAATGCCATTCCTTGGCAATACGAATAAACACTGGGGTAAAGCATACACGATAGGTCTAGACGACTATCACTTTCCCCACAAATACTGAGATCACTTTTTCCCCGGCGACAAGCCGACATAGAAAACACAGTCCCTATCAGGACGAAGCCAAATCACACCACAATCTAGCGACACATCCGCCGAATAGCCTTTGACCTCTCTAGAGACAACCGAACATATAGTTCGACTTAGATATGTAAAGATATACAGATATAAGACAGACTCGTCCTACTCAGACAAACAATACACATAAATTCAGGCCATAGATATTCTGAAGCAAGAACAATCTATTACTACCCAAACGAAGAATAAATCGCCGAAAACTGGACTCATCCGCGGAGTTCGATCGAAAGAGCCGACACAACTTTCAAGGGAAGTAACTCAATAATGACTTTTCCTTAAGCACTATTTTGTTTACAAAATATTTGCGAACATAACAAGTATACCAATGTATAATATTGTAAGATATCAAAGACTGCACGTAACACTTATGCTAGCCGTAAATTGAACACAGCGGAACAAAAATATTCAACTAGTGAAAAGGAATGTCTGACTTTGATATGGGCTATAAAAAAGTTCCAGATCTATCTCTATGGGAGATCATTCAAGGTCCAAACAGATCATAAACCCCTCGTATTTCTATCGCAATCAAAGCATGAAAATGCTAGATTATTACGTTGGTCCTTGCTCTTACAGCCATACCAATTCATCATAGAATATATCCCCGGGTCGAAAAACGTAGGTGCAGATTTTTTAAGTAGACACCCGTACGACGAAAATCCGAGTAGTCACCAGGCATAATGATTTAAATTTATCTATGTGTATTTCGAATTATGAACTGACATTAGGTAGTCTGTTCTAAAGTGGGGAGATGTGTGACGATATTCTAAATACAATAGCTAAATTAAATAATATTATAGTGCAATAGTCAAAAATAAGATAGAAAATAAAATTTGAGTCCAGCGTCTTCTTCCCCACGCCAGCCGGTATGCGGGTTTTGATAAGCCTAATAGCCGAATGAAGGGTACTGTCTTTTCAAATTCGTCCTTGAGATTAAATGTAACACTTTTGCAAGTTCAAGACGACAGGGTGATAGAATAAAAGAAAAGGAGGGGAGAGAATGGAGAGAAAAAACCTAGGGTACGCCGTCTCGCGTTGATTTCAAAAAGCCAACTCGAGCGACATAGCCTTGGGCGATTTTCAAATTACGATACAAAAACTAAAAAATGTTCGTCAATTTGGTCACGCAGACAGCCTTTGCTCTTATTAAAAAATGACGTAATTCTAACGGACTACGGACGATTCTCGTTTTTAGTTTGAAAATAGTTGTAAGAAGTATTGAACAGGTGGCAGTTTCTAGATTTGAACGACTGAGATAGAAAAAAATATGGAATTATGAACCATAATACATAGGGCCATAAAAATTATAGATTCGGATGCCTTATGATTTCCTGAGCAATAATATGGTGTCAGTTACGCACTAGTACAATAAATAACCAAGATATTGGCAAAAATACTATGTATTGTAAGACGGACTGACGAAAACAAAAATCATGCCTGCTTATTTTTTTCATAGCATGTTTTGAAAAAAGCTTTTGGGGAAATGAGGACTGAAAGGTACCTGTAATTTGATTGGCGGTAGTTTAAAAGAAGGCGAGTTAGGATTGGTTGACCTAAAGCTAAAAATATATTTGCAGTAGTAAACATAGTAGTTTGAGAGTTTGTTTTTTTAAAGTTTGATTCAAAATAAATGAGTTCATGGTCCCATTGGCCCATACATTATATATTATCGGAAACGTAGACCGCTCGTTGCCATTTTGAAAAAAATTTCTGATGAACAAGGAGCGATGAGAGCAGGCTGGTGCTTTTCAAACCTATAGAAAGCAGTCTGGACAAGGCAGATCTAAAGTGTGCCATAAATTGTTTGCCAGTCATCGTTCGCTTGTGTATATTTCATTGAAATTTGTGGGTTTTTTGGTACTGACATTAACGTAGTACCAGGCTCGTGGAAACTGTTCGATTCCTGACACTGTTTGCATATTTCGGGCACATGCTGGATGCCATTGCCTTTCAAGAAGGGAAACAGATTGTCCAGCGAGCCTATGAACAGATCTACCTGTGTTATCCTTCGAAGATAAGTGCCTGTTCGGCACCAGGAAGCTCAACCTCTAGTTTAAAATAAAGACTGAATATTAATAAAAAATTCCACCAGTGTCAAATGAAAAGAAAACAAACAATAGTGCGTGATGTTAACCAACAACCTACCATTATATACCAGTATTAACCTAAGTTAGAAAACTACAATCTACACACTTATAATATAATAACATCTGTATTATGGACAGAAGATCCATGGTGTTATTTAATTGATGTAAATAATTCTTTTGATTTCACTTTTGATTGTCAGTCCTGATTCAAAACAAACTAGAACCAGGACAATAGATTGTAAAAATTTAACTTTTACCCAAAATTCAACCACTGACTTACTAAAGATAGTCTTTTAAAGTGTAGTTTGTATGTGATTGTCGTAGTACTGTTGTGTTGGATAATAAAATAGTTGTTTATATGTTTAATTGGTTAATGCACATTACACTACATATTCATATCCCTAGACACCAAACGTAGTCATCATACATTCTAGTCAAAAAATAATTCTGAATGAGATCATAGGAGTGGTAGCAGAAAGGTACCCTGTAAACTTACCATAATATCCGTGACAAAGGTAGATGACACCGTTGATACGTGGCCGATTTCACTGGGATGTCGGAAGATGGCAATCATGTTTAAGATTAAGGCACAGAAAGTGATGTAACATTTTCGGCAGATTGACTTCGTCGAAATAATCAACTACGAGAAAGTAACTTCGTGGAGAAAATTATCAGCGATTGATCTGTGAAGTAGTGGGTTGGTAACAATGACAGGCAACAACTGAAGCGGCAAGGCCTTATGTGGTCAAGGAGTTTGAAAATACCATGTAAAAGCAATATCTTATCCGGTCATGTAGTAACATTCTACATGAAGGTAGTGGGTGATCCCTACCAGAATCAGACACTTATTTGCAACAGTTTGGCATTTTAGATGCTAAGATAGACTGCTCCTGACTGGACTCCTCCTCTACGAAGCAACATGTGTATGTGGGCGAAAATTTCGCTTATAACATACTGCTTTGTAAGACTACTTCACTGGCTTCCAGTTTCGTAAAGGAGAAATCGTAGACAGCCAAGAACATGGAATATTATGACCCCAATATAGAACAGGACATAGCACTGGAAGTGAATTCATAGATTATAAGGGATTAACTCCAGAGTCATCGCTTTGAGCATTTCGTTCTAGGATTCTACTTCAAGTGCACCCTGTTATACATCTAACCCACCCAAAGAGACTGCATCTTAAGTCAGTTGCCCGATAATATAAGAACGTTTACTGTACTAAAAAGTCTCTGTTCACCTGATATCGTGGTAAGTTGTAATATGTACATTTTATCATTTTATATTTGTATTTTGACATGTATAATTTGCATGTGGATGTACAGTTGCATATGAGGTTGGCAACCTCATCCCTGCAATAACGTGACGCACGAACCACCACAGCAAGAGCTGGTGACTAATACGTACCGGTTTCCTCACAACGAACCAACAGCGGAGGTGGCTCCAAGCACCAAAAGAGAGCAGGGACTGAATGATGATATCATGGTGTATATATTTATTATACTACAGTTTCACTTTAGTAAGTTTTATATGTACGTTAATGTATATTTCAATTGTCGCCTTCTGCTGTGCAAAAGCACTTTAATCCGACTCACTGGGTCTAAAATTAACATTCAGGCAGGGTTAACATTCTGAGGAAGATGAAGTGGTGGATGAAAAGCAGAGGTCGCCTGATGCTCATATCAGGAGACCCAGTACTCAAAAGAGGCATTTGCATCCCTCTTAGTTTGTGGTACGTTGTTACAAGATGACGCTAGACACCAACATCAGACGGGTCTTGAAGACGCTTGACAACCTTTGTAGTTACCCCAGGCTTACTGCATGGGAAGTGCTACAGCCACAATATGTGACTATCGAAGAGAAGGACCAGTCCAAGGCACCTGTAGGAACCAACAGCGGCTAAAGCAGACGACAACCTACTCAACACCGGCAGCTAAGTACTATAACCGCGGAGCCAATAGACCGCTCACAGTTTTTTCTATTATCCACCAATATTTAACATCCGCAATGAGGAATATCGTCGCATTTTTTTTATAAACAACTTTATTTTTATTTTACAAATTTAACCCATAAGTGATTATTAAACTGTGTAACTGTAACAATAAATCTATAGCTTGATTAATCGCTATTGAGTGAATTTTATGTCTGCACCCGTAAGACTCATATTGTTATAAATACATAACCATATAGAGCTATTAAAGTAATAGTTGCTGAAACACCTTCAGCGGGGGTCTCAGAAAATATGAGTCAATATGTCCTCACAGAAGGGGCGGGAGAATAATAAGTTCATGACAGTTTAGATGATCTCAGTTGTTATGCTTGCCTTCCTTTGAAATCCTGTGAGGCTCCGTTAAATAGAAGCATCATCCTTGTATTTATGTCTCTGCGTAGAGTAATCTTGAGCAAATGTTAATACCTTTGAAGACCCTAATGTCAATGTTCTCCATGTGTTTTTTGCGTTCTATTTATTTCTCTTACCCCATGGATTCCAGAGCATGACCTGCCTTGTCATGCTATCACCTCGTATCAATGTGTTTCTTATCCACCGCCAGCGTCTTTTACTCACATCAACGTTCTTTTCCTCTTGTTCTTGCATCTAGATCAGTGTTTCTCAAGCGGTGTGCCGCGGCACACTAGTGTGCCGCCGCGCCTATCAAAGTGTGCCGCAAAAATTTGGTAAATTTACTACATGAAGTATATTTTTAGTGATCATGTAATATAAAACTGATCTTACAGCTTGCATTCGTTCAATGACATTTAGAGCTATTAACTGCTTTGAACAAAAATAGATATACTTCAAAATTGTTTTAAACAATTAAAAGAAAATCAAATTGAGAGATTTCTTTATTCTAAAGTACCCACAAATTAGTGTATTTAATTTAGTATATATCACGGCAATTTTTTATTCCGGCGCAGGGTCAGATAGATGTGCCGCAAATTTGTAGAAAATTGAAAAGTTTGCCGTGAACATAAAAAGGTTGAGAAACAGTGATCTAGATGTTCGATTCTTCTTCTAAATTTACAGTTTATGAAATTAAATTTACCCGAAATGGTTTCAGCAACAGCGCAGCATCGTGAATACAGACTGTGATTTCGCCTTATGAGAACCAATGATACACACATACGCCGTAATATAACCGACGGACCTTGTATCTAGGTTGAACGGTATGCGCCTCGCAAAATTCAGGCAACACTCCTATTTAAAAAACCAATTACCGTAGAGAGACTCTAATGTGATTATCTTGTATGAAATAGTCAGCGTACTGCTTAGGCGTTTTGAAACTCAGGAAAAAAACAAAACAACTTATTTATGATCAGAAAGAGAACAAAAAACCTTTAAAAAAATCAAAACAGCAGGCGCAAGTAAAATAGGTAGGTACCTCGCTAGAAATGGGTTACAGAGCGGTGAGACTGATAATAGTGGAGATAAATTGGCGGAAGAAATAAATGAACAATATATACAAATTATCTATTAAATATTATTAGTCAGTGGTAACAGTTTGGGGCCCTTTGGCAAAATTTGGGAATTTGCTGCGAGTTAAAAGCCAATGTTTTACAGTCTCCTAACCCGAGCTTTCTGTATAATATTTTTGTCGCTGTGATAAGGGATTGCAAAGATTTGTGAGCTCTCCTTCCCTGGTTATCTCCCCTCCTGCCTTATTCCTGTTTCAGCCCTCTCCACCTCAGTACAGTGCCACATTTTCAGGCGGTGGTACAACCCTTTTGCCGTACAGAATGAAATAAGGTGACTTTGGCGCTATTTTATCGCCTCCATCTGGTCACGAGCATTACCACGGATGCTATTACCATGAACAGCTTGGTTTCCACCACCCCTGCCTCCACATGACCGCAATCTCTTCAGCGTCGAGACATAATTTTAGAGTCGCAGTTTAAGAGAAGAAGAAAACGAAGAACAAAAAGATGAAAAATGAAACGAGGAAGTAATGAGAAACAATAACATGTGGCTCTTTATTGTAAATCGGAATCGCCCGTCGTGCCACAATATGGTGTGATTTGACGTAGCGTAAAGTTGGATTTAGCTCCACATATATCGAGTGTTATCTTCACTTGGCTAGTTGGTGAAGTGATAACTAGATTGTTTTTGTCATTGTTGACTCGCTTTTTGTTTCTCGTTAGCTCCAGGGAGGACTTTCGTAGTCAGCTGTACAGAATTATGTTGTTTGTACCACGGACTTTCCTGATAAGGTGCTTATGCAAAAATTAACAGCCCTTATTTTGTAAATAAACGTACACAGTGTTAAAATAGTGTTCTTAATGCTCATTAATTCGACAACGAAAACAGATTAGTGGACAAAGAATGATTTAATTTATGGTTGCAATAGTAAATACAATTTTTGAAAGAATATGGTCTGTGACAAGGAAATACAAGGTATACAAGTGCGAACAAATTTATCGGTAAATATTTTGTGACAGTGTTTTCTGTTTTAATTCCGTGATTATCAAAAGTGTCCTAAATTGGCTGTTTTTATTGAAAAAAACATTGTAGGTTTTTCTGACTGGACGTTTAAGTCGCTGCATACAAACGTGAGTTGTTTATTTGGTAATCTTTGTTTTTTTTTTTCTCTGTTCATAAATATGTTCCAAAGTCATTGCTGTCAGTTAATGTTTTTCCTCTGAACAACAATGTTTCATTTTACGCAACATTTTAATTTTCTTTAATTATGTTTGTGTATTTGTTCCGTCTGATTTCTTTCCTGTTCCTTTTTCTGTTATCCTATGTTTTTTTCTTTTCTAATTTTACCACACGTGTTCTATGTCCCATCATCATCCTGTCCGTTTGGTCCCTATGTAGCATGGACCAACCACTGAAACTGCCCCCCCCTCCCCCCCCCACCCGCGAAGAAACCTGCATCAAAGCGTTCATGAGCTTTTGCAGCAGTGGTGTACGTAACAATGTGTTTTACATGATAAGGTATGTTCTATGTGTGCAATAGAACAGTTATGTAATATCAGAACAGAGAATTGCTGTCCTAAGTTATTCGTCACATTATTTTTAATTACTGCGTACATTGCGCAGTTTCAGAAATGTAGTTGTACTACACATATGTACACATGTATGCTTATTTTTGTGCGCTCGCGAGTATGAGTGCCTGAATATGTTCATTGGATAGTTCTTTATGTTAAGGTACAACCAGTTTACTCACATATTACTTTTAACATAACATAAACTTTATCGTCGACTTTCATAGTGGTTTACGAGCTTGCTTTGCGAGGCAAAATTACCTGGTTAGAAACTTGATAGTCTCGCTCCAGTCTACCCAGCTGTAAATGAGCACCTGATTTTGTTCTTGAGTTAGGGAAGGTTAAGGCAGCGAGGAAAGCAAACCGATCACCCCCACCTCATAAAGAATAGTGACCTAGAATAGTGAATTCTCTAACATTTCACTCAACCCCTGCATTATCTTCTGTCAGACTACGTTTACTTTTAAAAGATTGGCCAGGGCAACGCATTTTTTGCTTCTAATCCACAATCTCTGGGAAGATCAGAATTGAAAAATTCCAGGAACAATGCAGCACAGTGTACCTGGCACTGTACAATGTGCGTGATTCACACACATAAGACCTTTAATAAAACTATTACGAATGGTTCAAATTCTTTTATCCGCTCAGGTTCAGTACGTTTAGAGAGGTACATGTTAGCCTAACACCAGACCAAAATTTCTTTTATATTTGGACATGCGCCTTTATATAACCGACGGACCCTGTGTTCTCGGTTGAATGGGACGCGCCTCACCGAAATAAGACAAAATGTATTTTTAGAAAAAATATGTTAGTCTCTCTAATTCCTTTTTTACTGCCTTGTCATTGTAATTCTACGTTGTGTTTGTGTGATTGTTTGTTTTCTTGTTTCTTTTTTTATTTCTTTTTTTCTCAAAACTCCTAAATAACGCATGAGTTCGGTTTGTAGGGTGTACTTGTTCATTACCTTACTGCTCCCCGAGGAGCACAGGTATTCAATAAATATAAGCAAGCCTGCCGTTCAAATTCTTTCCGTGTCTTTTAAAAAGAAAATCCCATTCATGACTTTGTTTACTTCCCTTCTTCTTGTGCTTATCTCTCTGTTTTGATCTTATCCAAGGGATTTCACAAAAAAGGACTGCCTTGTTATTCTGTCAACTGGTTTTCTCTATATGTGTTACTGTTGCTGTCATTTTCGACGGAGTCATCTGTCAAGTTATTTGCTTATGTTTGTATCATAAGTATAATTGTGTCTTTACCTGCGATGTCAGGTTGATTAGGGGTTGTCTTCCCTTGTTTATTCATTCATTGTGTTTGACCTTTAGGGTCAGAGGTTGACAGTTCGGCGTGGGCCTATGGGAAGGTTTTTTAAGCGGGAGTGAGATATACTTCCGGGAAGCCGGGAGGTCCTGTTTTTCTGAAGGGACCAAGAGTCCATTGTTTTTCGGGGAGAATCTTCGAAGTAACTGCTATGGCAGTTTTCCCCAGTGAATCTCTGTGCGTCGGGATGACGACAGAATTCCTTGTGTAGTTCTGAGGATTCATTTACCAGGTAATACCGACCTTTATGCATTATTACGCTTTTCGGTGGCAGAACATGTAAAGGATTACCTAGGGTGAACAGCAGCTCACTGATCCGCCATTTCAGAATTTATATATTTGTGCTCGAGGTAGCCATCCAAGACTGTTAGTCTTATATTGTCCAGAAATCCAGTGACGAAGATATATTGTGGGAGCCGCAGATTGGCGGAACTTCTATCTACAATAAGTATTGCTGCAGGGTTGGTGATAACCTATTTAACAGAAGTACACGGCCGACGTTAGGACGAGGCCTGTGCTTCCGGCTATTATACTACAGCCTGATATGTGCAATTGGCGGGAGTGCCAAGTTGCACCTGTGTGTCAAGGTAACTAAGGCATCTGACGCGTTTAGTCAGAGACGCCAAGGGCGACGCTACGAACTGTCATTATTGAAGAACTTTGCTATTGACCATGCACGTCTATTCTGATGTTTACCTTTTTGAATGCCAAATGTATACCTATCGATGTCAGGTCAGCATGACCTTGTTACACTGACTGTTCCTGTTGATATTATGTGTGTTCCCGTCAATAAATGTCTTGAAACATGCCTGCAGTGTCAAAGCATCCTTGATTACTGCATGTGAGAGTATGGGTTGCAGGATCTACATCTATACGAGCCTAAACACATTCGCGTCTTCATTCGCACCCACACTCAACTCATCATACGCTCGCACTACACATCTAACAACATGTAAACTGTCTTGGGCCAGTGATCACCTCAACAAGAAAAAAAAGACGGTTACATTTCTGGTGGACCAGTTACGTGGGCTCTTATGATACATTTCTTGTCGCCAATGTGGCCTAGAAACTTACATTTCTGATGGACCAGATCTGTGGGTTTAAAAAGAACAGAGCGAGCATTTGACATTATTGTTGACATTTATGGATCCAGAAATTTACATTCCTGGTTGGCTGTTACATGTATGATGTCTCCAGTTTTGTCGAGAAAGTTACAAGAAGGACAAGTACACATTACACTTCTGATCTGTGGGTCTAAGCTACACACGGGACAGCCGTAACACACAACGCTAATGCTACACTTGCAAGTTTTGGCTACAACAGGACAGATATAGGTCATCAACGGTTGACACAAATAAACAGTACGAGCATTTATATTATAATGCTACATAAAGCATAACAAGACAAGTACTGAAGTGAACTACTAGGCATTTGCTACGTGGACCATAACTGCATAGGAGGCGGGTTCCTATTGTAAACAGTACTGCGGGTTGTTACACGTTTCATTCAACAACAGACTTTTCTAGGTCAGAGTATTCAAGCTACATTGTTGGAGGTCAAGTGTCTGTAAACAGTACGTGAAATTGTAAACATTCAATGTGCAAGCCCTAATTTGAGAAGGTCATGGTAACTTTGGTTCGTGAATACCACTTTATGTTACAGTGGATTTGACGTTCAGTGCGCGTTTGACATTTCGTTTCTGTGTTCGCAAGGAGCAAGAAATTTATTTTAGTTTCAGCTGTGACTGAACTTGTTCTGCAACACATTGAAATTGATTGCTATATGTTTATGTCACTTCTACTGTTTTGTGTATTTTTCTGCGGGTTTTTCGGTTGGTGGGTCTTACGGTAAATATGCCACTTGATCGAGGCTTACTGTAAGCGGTCTGTAGGTGCAAATTTTCTTAATTTGGAAATTTGCTAGTGACAATTGGTCGCTATTGATGTTAGCTGTGATGTAATTGTACTTAACGTTGTTTTTGTAATATTTTGTCTGTTTTTCAGTTTTGATTGTCGATTTGTTTTGTTTGTATTCTGTAGGTCTCTCCTTTCTTGTGTATTTCTCTACACATTTTTGGTTAAAACAGTGTTGCCATTTGTATTGTTTTGTATTTTTGTCTTTGTATTTTTTTTTTTTTGGTTGTACTACATTACTGTCATGCACAGTCTACATACACATACTTGGTCATGTTTTGATATTATTGATAAGGTAGACTCTTCATATAGAGTTTGTTAAATAATATTATATAAGATATTTATACAAGTTCTTTGATAAAAGACTTGTTATCTACAAAGATTGAGACAGTAAAATAAAGTGAAGTGAGTATACAAGTCTAGCATTTCAGACTTGTCTCCCATTGAAGTGGGATAAGGTAATTTATTTAATTTTTTTTCAGGTTTCTGATCTCATTAGACAGAATGTCTACATTGGATTTCTTCATCCAGCAAGGGTTGACCCTTGGTAAGTCTGGTAAAGAATTGGAAGAATATTCATCTGCTCAATTCGCCATTGCATTAAAGTCAGAAGAAAAGAAACAAAAAGAGGAAATTAAATTGAAAGCAGAAGCTGAACTAAAGAAGCTAGAAGCTGAGAATAGAAGATTAGAACTTGAAGAAAGAAGGTATCAAAGAGAGGCTGAGGAGAGAAAAGCTCAAGCTGCTGCTGAGGAGAGGAAAGCTCAAGCTGCAGCTGATGAAAGAAAATTCCAGATGGAAATGGAAGACAAAAAACTTCAAGCTGCTGCAGAGGAAAAAAAACTTCAAGCTGCTGCAGAGGAAAAAAAACTTCAAGCTGCTGCTGAGGCTGAAATTAGAAAAATGGAACATGAGGAAAGAAAACAGAAGATGGAACTTGATGAAAAACTCGCAATTTTGGAGTTAGAGAAATTGAAATTGGCGAGTACGGGTGCTCAGCAAACAACTTCGAGTACGACAAAGGAGTTTGTTAGTAGGATTAAATTGCCTCATTTCAATCCTTTAAAGGATGACGTAGCAGATTATCTAGATAGATTCCAATTTTTGTGCGATACGCATAACATAAAAAAGGAAAAATATGTTGAACAACTGATGCCATTTTTTACAGGTGACACAGTGACTACTCTTATGACAATAGACGAACATGAGAGGACTAATTATGATGTTGTCAGGGCAGCATTACTAAAGAAATACCAATTAAAACAAGAAGACTATCGTCTTCGTTTTAGGACAATGTTGCCAGAAAATGGAGTAGATTTCTCTGATTTTGTTACAAAGATACGTCGTACATTTACACGATGGGTTGAGTTGTCTCAGATTGAGAAAACATATGAAGGTCTAATGGACTTATTATTGCGAGATAAGGTTTTGTCATCTGTTAATGATTCTTTTCTTGCATTCCTTCATGAGCGTAAGCCTAAAAACTTAAAAGAAATGGAGGAATACTGTTGTCAGTATGCCACAGCACATCCCCATGCTACAGTTAGCAATTCTAAAGTGAAAGAAGGGTTGCCAGCTGCTTCGGCAACACCATATGGCCCTAATTTCAGAAAAAAATTTCAGGGTGCTCAACAAAATTGGAATAGGGGAAGTAATCAAAATTACACTCAGAAGCGGAGTAATCCAACACATGATGGTTCTTCGTCTATGCAGTGGAGACAAGATGGTAGTTCTCGTAATTTTAGTGGTAATAATTTGAGACACTTTCGTAAAGGCTATCCAAATAATAACTATTCAAATTTTCGAGGTAATCATTCTCGACGTCAAGATTATGACGATGGTGAATTTAGAAACCGGGATTCAAACCGGAATGATGATTACAATAGGCAATATGATGATAACAATTACAGGGGAAATGATAGTCGAAATAATTACAGGGGAAATGATAATCGAGGTAGACCTAGGTTTAACAAAAAAAGACCTTACCAACAGGCAAACTCTGCGCAACAAGAGTTTGATGGAGCCTGTAATACAGTAAATGATAGTGGTAACTCTAGGGCTATCACTGGTTGTGCTTTCGATTTTGGGAGAGCAACTGAATGCCCCCAATGCTTAACATTGTTTGACTCATCAACTGTATCTACGCTAAGTTGTGGTCACCCTCTTCCTGCTCTACCTGCTACAGTTGCGCATGATGGGAGAGGATCTCTCATCTTACATAAAGGTCTAATAAATGATAGGCTAGTCTCAGTACTTTTCGATTCGGGATGTACTACCGTCGGGGTTAAGGAGTCTCTGATAGATCCTTGCTGTGCCACGGGAAAAACAATCAAATGTGTTACATTTGGTGGTACTATGGAAAGCTATCCTACTGCTATTATTAGGATTGACACTCCTTTCTTCACAGGAGATGTCCATGCATGTCTTCTTCCTAATCCTATTGCGGATCTTATAATCGGTCGTATTCATGGGGTTAAGGAATGCACCCCGCAACAAATTTCTAGTTGGGAAGAAAAAAAAACATTCAAACGGTCAATGCAGTGGTGACAAGAGCTCAAGCTCTTAATCCCCCAACTTCATCTGATAATAGTAATGAAGTTGATAGCCAAGACGAGCACTTGGTGATTTCCCATGACTCGTTTGTTAAACGTCAAGAAGAGGATCCTTCTTTGAAGAAATACTTCCTTCTTGCAAAGAAAGGGGATCCCAATCAAAATACGAATCACAAATCGTATATCACTATGAAGAATGGTATATTGGTACGAATGGTACAACACTCGGACAAGTCTATGCACTCGCAAATTCTTGTTCCTAAGTGTATGAGAGCCTTAATTCTTCGGCATGCACACGATTCTCAGTGTGCGGGACACATGGGTTTTTCCAGAACTAAAACTAGAGTCCTTGCGTCATTCTTTTGGCCATTCGTGAATAAAGACATCCGAATTTATTGCCGATCTTGCAAAATTTGTCAAGAGGTCAAGTCTAGGGGTCCGAGACATGCTGCTCCTATTCAGGCTGCAGATATTCCGATTCGGCCGTTTCAGAAAATGGCTATAGACATCATTGGTCCGTTCAAAATTAAGTCAGCCAGAGGACACCAATTTATCCTCACTTGCGTGGACATGTGCACGCGTTGGCCAGAGGCTATTCCTCTGAAGAGCATATCAACTGTCGATATCGCTGATGCTCTTTGGCTCGTATTTTCTCGTCTGGGATTCCCCGGAGAAATACTGTCGGATCACGGCACTCAGTTAATTTCGGACGTTATGTCTCAGGTAATGGCTACGCTAGACATTAAAAGGTCTCTCAGTAGTATTTATCATCCAATGTCCAATGGATTGGTAGAACGTCTTAACAGGACACTAAAGAACTTACTTGGCAAGATAACGGAGGATCATCCTGAAGATTGGGACAGGGTTTTACCTGCAGTCCTCTTTGCCTATAGAGAGGTTCCCAACGAGCATACAGGGTTTTCTCCTTTCGAACTTGTCTTTGGCGCGCAACCGCGCGGGCCAATGTCCTTGTTACACGATTTGATAACTTCCGATAATATTGACGATGATACACAATCGTCATATGAATATGTTATAGCTCTTAGAGAAAAGATTATCGAATCGTGCAGGTTAGCAACTTCATCTTCCGAATTTGCGAAAGAAAAAGCTAGGCGATTTGCTAATAAGAAAAGACGCCTACGTCAACTTTGTCCTGGAGACAAAGCATATGTCTTACTGCCCTCAAGAGAGAATAGACTTCTCATTTCTTGGAAGGGTCCATACACTATAGTCTCGAAAATTTCTGATGTCGACTATATTGTCGATGTGGATGGAAGGCATAAAACCTTCCATATAAATATGTTAACAGAGTTTATTGAACGTCCAGACTATTTACAGCCTATTTTCCAGGCGACGGACGACTCTCCAGTTCAACATGGTCACATCTCATCCCTGTCCGTTATACAGGATGAGGAAACTATTTTTTCTGACGTGAACTTACCTCTTCCTACGATTCCACTTATTTCAACGGAATCGTGGAGAGACGTTACAGTCTCTTCTAACTTGTCTTTTGAGGAACAACGTCAAGTATCCTCTACGTTACAATCATATCAGGATGTCCTTACCGACATTCCTGGACACACAGATGTCATAGAACATGACATCATACTTACTGATCGTAATCCGATCAGAGTAAGACCATACCCAATACCTATTCATTTTCAAGCACAAGTCGAGAAAGAATTGGATGAAATGATTCAACTACAAATAATTGAACCATCCACTTCAGCTTATTCTTCGTCGATAGTTATTGTTCGAAAGAAAGACAATAACATACGTCTTTGCGTTGATTATCGCAAATTAAATCAAGTTACGAAGTTCGATGCTGAACCTATGCCGTTATTAGATGATCTACTTATTAGACTTTCTAAAGCTAAATTCTTTACTAAACTAGACTTGTCGAAAGGTTATTGGCAAGTCCCATTGACGGAACACGCCAAACCTCTCACTGCTTTTTCGACACCTAGGGGTCTGTTTCAATGGAATTTTATGCCTTTCGGGCTTATGAACGCCCCAGCGACTTTCGTGCGCATGATGCGACGAATTCTATCAGATCGTGCAGATGTCATTGCATATTTAGACGACATCTGTCTTTTCAGCGATACTTGGGAAGAACACTGTGTGGGTCTGAAGGAATTGCTATCTACTCTACGTGAGCATAGTTTGACTGCTAAACCCTCTAAAGCTTTTGTTGGGTTTAGTGAAATTTCCTTCCTAGGTCATCGAGTTGGTCATGGTCTGTTGAAGACAGAGGACCAAAACATTTCAAAGATATTAAATATCTCGGTTCCGAAGACAAAAAAGCAAGTGCGTAGTCTCTTGGGATTGATACAATTCTATGGAAGATTCATTGAGAATCTGTCCTCCATTATGGCACCACTTTCAACGTTATTGAAAAAAGGTTCTCCTAATATGGTGCGTTGGTCCCAAGAATGCCAATCTTCATTGGATCAGGTTAAGAATTTGTTCTCATCTCATCCTATCTTAAGACTACCGACGATTGATAAGACTTTTGTCCTTCGTAGTGATGCCTCTTCCACTGGCATTGGAGCGGCACTAATGCAGGAATATTCAGGAACTCTGCATCCTGTAATGTATATTTCTAGGAAGCTGAATGCGGCAGAAAGGAATTACTCGGTTTTGGACCGTGAATTGTTGGCTATGGTTTGGTCCATTCTTAAGCTACAAAGGTTCCTTCTGGGCGCGCATTTCTTTATGGAAACCGACCAAAAAGCTCTTACGGCTATGCAAAGTAAGGATTTGAAGAGCTCGAGATCTACTCGTTATGCTATTGCTCTTCAGCCTTTCCATTTCACGGTGCGAGCTATCCGTGGTTCGGATAATGTGATGGCGGACATATTGTCTAGATGCCCACATGATTCCAGTTAAATCTTGTGTCCTAGTTTTTCCTGATATATTTTCAGACTTAGGTCTGTCCTTAATATCATAATATGTTGTAATACAAATGTATTTGGATGATGTTTAGATAATTTAACAAATTTCATTTTGTCCATCCATCAGTGATATGTTGCTAAAATAGCATTGACATTTGTATATTGCTATGATTATATTATTTAGTAATGTTTGATATATGATTGGTATTGCCAGCAACTTAGGTTTCTTGAATGGTATCCCTTAGTTTGTTTGGCTTAAAGGAAATATTTTCTCCTATGTTGGGAGATGATTTGTACCCTCTTCTATTGTACCTGATATTAGGTTCATTGTTTGCATGAGCACAGAAGTGATACTGGTGCTATCTTGCTCATGAACATATTAAAAAAAAAAAAATTGCATTTTTTTTACAGGGGGGTGGTAGTAATGTTGCTGTCATTTTCGACGGAGTCATCTGTCAAGTTATTTGCTTATGTTTGTATCATAAGTATAATTGTGTCTTTACCTGCGATGTCAGGTTGATTAGGGGTTGTCTTCCCTTGTTTATTCATTCATTGTGTTTGACCTTTAGGGTCAGAGGTTGACAGTTCGGCGTGGGCCTATGGGAAGGTTTTTTAAGCGGGAGTGAGATATACTTCCGGGAAGCCGGGAGGTCCTGTTTTTCTGAAGGGACCAAGAGTCCATTGTTTTTCGGGGAGAATCTTCGAAGTAACTGCTATGGCAGTTTTCCCCAGTGAATCTCTGTGCGTCGGGATGACGACAGAATTCCTTGTGTAGTTCTGAGGATTCATTTACCAGGTAATACCGACCTTTATGCATTATTACGCTTTTCGGTGGCAGAACATGTAAAGGATTACCTAGGGTGAACAGCAGCTCACTGATCCGCCATTTCAGAACTTATATATTTGTGCTCGAGGTAGCCATCCAAGACTGTTAGTCTTATATTGTCCAGAAATCCAGTGACGAAGATATATTGTGGGAGCCGCAGATTGGCGGAACTTCTATCTACAATAAGTATTGCTGCAGGGTTGGTGATAACCTATTTAACAGAAGTACACGGCCGACGTTAGGACGAGGCCTGTGCTTCCGGCTATTATACTACAGCCTGATATGTGCAATTGGCGGGAGTGCCAAGTTGCACCTGTGTGTCAAGGTAACTAAGGCATCTGACGCGTTTAGTCAGAGACGCCAAGGGCGACCAGGTACGAGCCTAAACACATTCGCGTCTTCATTCGCACCCACACTCAACTTCTACCATCTTGTTCAAATGGTTCTTTCCATCATTTCTACATTAGTCATTTGGTTATACCATTTCAATCCTACTTCTTCTTCTTCTTCTTCTTTGATTCTTAGCCGCCGACCGTCAAAGCAGTCAGTGGCCATCACGCTTGGTGGCGTCTTGTAGGGCAACAACAAATTGATTCCACTTTCCTCGGTCGGTGGCCATCCTTCGTACAGTGCCCCAACTCTGGTTCATTCTTTGCAGTTGTCGTTTCCGTAACTTCTTTTTTTAAAAAAATAGACAGGGGTGTCAGCCCTATGCTAAAACCCCCAACCTGGAGGACCAGGGTGTCTGCTTTAGTCTGACCCCTGCCCGCGCAAACCTGTCCAGCTTGGTAGAATCTCCCAGAAGTAAAACTCCGCTGGCATAGCTCTGGGGGTAATCAGGATACGCAAGCCGCCATACCTCGACAAGGTATTGACACCAGTGGTGGCAGTTCAATCCTACTATTATGAGCAAATTATGAAAGTGGGTATCCTCCTGATTGTTATATGGGTTGTTCTTCCTGTTTCAGAGCCATACAAATAGACAGCCGTGATACGCCATTTGAAGATTCTTATTTAAGCGTTAGTGTGTTCCTAGAGCATTTAAAGAAAAAGAAGAATCATTTGCGTGAATTATTATCCTGGCATTTCACAAAATATTTAAAATTATAACAGTACTAGCAATAACCCGTCAAAATTGACAGGTTTTCATTGCAGCCATCTTATCATTTTGATCCATAATAATAAGTCTGCAATATTTTAAATTAAAATTTTGTCTTGAAGAAACAATCAAAAACTTACATTTTAAGGTTATTTTTTAAGAAAACGATGAGTTAAATCCGTTTCCCGATTGGAACTGGACAGAAGAGTATCTTAATTGTCTGTTGATTTAATCTGCATCTCCGCACCTTCCTGTCTCCGGTTCATGTACTGTTTATCAATTGTGTTGTTCGCTTCTTTCCATAATCAAACTGTTCATGCACACCGTCATTTGCGCACTTTCTATTTTAGGGAGAGTACATATAAGGGAAACAAGTACAATTATTGTCTAACTTTCAACCACAGTTGCACCCCTTAGCTGTGGTTGAAAGTTAATGTACTATCTCGAAAATAGAAAAAGTGCGCAAATGACGGTGTGCATGATGTGACCGACCGACCGACGTACTTACGACGGGAATTATGGTATTGGATGAGCAAGTTTTAAAAAATGACGTAATGAATTATGGCGTGCTATTTCTGCAGTCTGACGTGACGATGTCATTATTTTTCTTGTTGTAATTACATTCTTTTCCATCTCAATCCAACTTCGTTGCATCTTTGTCAAAGGTATCGTGACTTATCATCAATGATCAAAGAACCACGAACAAATTGGAAGACCTGCGCCTCTTTCAAGAAGCATTCAATTTAGTTTCCATGGTGCGATATTGAGGCTTTTCCCGAAAAGTGGGTGGGGTGTGTATCATTGTTCGTTGTGTTTCATATATTTCACTAAGATAGTTCTTTATAAAAGATTTCTCTTCTAAAGTAAGCGAGTCCAGCAGCTGTGTCAATTACCGGCACAACGGCTGTCATTACGGATGATTAGTATATTTGACTGTTGCCTGCAATGATCATCCACTGATTTCAACGTTTCTATCTTTTGAAGCAATTCGTTTTTCAATCTTCCAATTTGAAGCAATGCGTTTTTCAGTCTTTCAATTTGAAGCAATTCGTTTTCAATCTTCCAATTTGAAGCAATTCGTTTTTCAATCTTCCAATTTGAAGCAATTCATTGGTTTTTTTTTCAATCTTCCAATTTGAAGCAATTCTTTTCAATCTTCCAATTTGAAGCAATTCATTTTTTCAATCTTCCAATTTGAAGCAAATCGTTGTTTCAATCTTCCAAAGTTATATGCACCTAAGGAAGCGTAGGCCTACATATATATAAATATATATTTATATCTTTTTCATATTCACATACATACACAGCGCAGTGATTTGACAATCTTTTAGTTTGGCTTTAGAATTAAGCATTTTGAATTATGAATTTTACCGAACAATGCATTTTGTCAGAATTTATAAAACACGTGTTTTCATAATTTGTGATGGTTGCATACTGGTTGAAAACCATTTCCAGGAAGAATAATGTACAGGTATACTTGTAGCAGATACTGCCGTAGGGGTGTGGAGTGTTAGAGATTTTACCTACACTAGGTCTCATCTTTATGTGGTGTGGTAACCAGTTCCCTTTGCCCCAGCTGTTGCCTTCCCTACCTAACGAGTCAGCTACCCATTTTTTAGCTGCTTAGACTGCGACGTGACGCGACCTGGGTTTGAACCGGGTCCCGTTACCTAGAGAAGTAGGGCACACTAACCACTCTGTCACTCATACACGCAATATTATTGTCATATATGATGAAAGGAGCATCCCGTACGGATACCGCCGTACTTGTCCCACCGCCCCACCCCCACCAACCACGCTTTTCTATTTGTAAGAAGCTTGCCTCTAAGCACTTTATGCTTAACATTTGTAGCAGCGTTTAAACAAAAGTTTTAAAAATACACGCTGAGGCTGAAAACGCTATTCCTAACTTCACCTTAGGCGCCTCTTTAAAATTTAAGGTGAGAACTAAGGTTTCATTTGTTCTTTGTTTCATAGTAGGCTCCCGGGAAGGCAGAAGGTAAACTTGAACAAGATATAACAAATATGAGACTGGTTGAAACAATAATCAAATCATAAATACTGTAATGTTAAAATAAAGGCTTAACAAATAATAATTGCTGCTTGTAGTTCCATGGGGATCTCTGTAGAGACCAAGACAGAATAGAACCACTGCACTCTCACGCGTGTCATGTAAGGCGAACGAACGAACGAAAGAACTTTATGTTTGAAGGATTAAGAATTGGGCGCGCAGGCCCGTCTAACATTCTGCCCTTCCACTCACATTTATCTTGCAGACTATATCCTTTCACTCCCACATGTTACTTTAAGCAGCGACTAATACAAGGTTGTGAACGGGGCTGGTAACTTCATTATATAAAACTACTTGCTACAGAAACCACAGCTGCAGGGGCGTATACTTGCTTGGTGCAAGTGGACCAGCTTCAGTGGAGGCTTCATGTTCCGCCAGGAAGGCACAGGAAAATAATGATGGTGATGAAATTGTAATTAAGAACCAATAATTAGTTCGGCAACTCATCGTTTGCACACAACACATAGATCGGTTATCGTGTTGACGCTCAGTTCTGCAGCTATATATCAGAACAGAGCTATATAATCAACTCAACTGTCAGAATTTTCATTGGAAACGGTGTCAAGGTTGCCAGATGAACATACAATAAATTGTTTAGAAAGTCTGCTAGAACCAGTTAAAATGACGTAAACACTTACGTCTTTTCACACAGCATTAACTACTTTCGAGGTTACTTAGCTGAAAATATGTGCGTAAATAGGGGGCTCTAAGAAAGTATGCGTAAACCGAGTCTCGAGATAATAATTTAACGGTATAAAGAGTTTGTGCCGTGTTTAAAAGCTACGGGAGATAAAATTTAGGTGTTATTTTTAATTAAATAATGAGCTTTATACACATATTTTATTTCTGAACAACAAAAACAGCAATCTAACAGTTACACTTTCATAAAAGTGTGTTTGCGTAGAAGAGAAGAATTGAAATGGAGTGACAATGTTACCAATGTGAAAACAATGACACGAACTAGACAACTGGAAGAAGAAATTAGAAGAAGACCCTGGTGATGGATATGGAATATCATGAGGAAACCTGTTGATAGCATTACAAGGTACAATCCTTGTTCTGGAATCCCCAGAATAAGAGAAAGAGAGGAAGACAAAAACACACGCATACACATATTGATTAGAGAACTGGTGACATATTAACTCTTTGACTCCAGACCAACGCTCTGGGCGTTGCAAAATTCAACGGGCCGTGCCAACGCAACGCTCAGAGCGTAGTCTCTGATGTAGGAAAATGACGAGAACGACCCAGAAAGAGCTTGAGCTGATGGCATGACACCGGATGGCTTGGCGTGTGTTTACTGAAGGCCTATGCTCATTGGGGAGCTAAATTGTGTTCATTGATTGATACACATAGTGTTCTTATCACTCAACTCTTGTGTGAAGTTAAGCTTAAACAAAAATTAAAGTCGCATTGAAGGTGCGTGAATAAAAACATATGAAGGCAGAATGAAAGATCAATTTATTGACAGCCTAGAAGCTTGTCGATGATTTAACGCAAAATACCTTGGTAATTAGGTATGCTTAAAAACAGGCAAAAAGGGAAATAAAGAGAAAAAGAGAGAGATGGGGTGAGAAAAAATGAACAGGACTGATATATATAATGGGAAAGAGTAGACAAGAAACGTGATTGAAAAAGCAAAAAGTGGGATCTTGTTTGTTTGTTTGCTTTTTTTTTTTTTTGGGTCCCTATTTAACTCTTTAAGAAGCCCCCTATAAAACACTTCACGTGCGTTTCACAGTACGTTTTATAGCATTCGGTTTTACATGAAGTGGTGGTTAGCCCGGTGAACAACCTTCCCTGAACTTCTTGTACGACATGCTTGGTTAAGGGCAGTGGTTATGTTATTTCTTCATCATCACCACCATCTTTCAGATTCCCAAAGACCATACACTTTCAACATATGTATGTCAGGTTGTTATCTCCTGCACCTTTCGCTCAAGATTTGTCCACACCTTTTTTATCCATGTCATTTCTGTCTCCGGTTATCTTCTCCATCCGTGTGTAAGTCTTTCTGTACCTCTCTAACCCCGGGAGTTCCAGAACAAGGACTGGCTTATAATGCTATCAGCAATGTCATGTTCTTAGCTTGTCAATATAAGACCCTGGATCCAGCTGAGTAAAAGATAGAGATGAGAAAAATACAGCGCTACCCAGCATGATATGCGATGCTGATGAAATGAAAATTGGTACATAGATTTCTGGTGCTAGTGTTTGGATTGACACAATATTCTCGCGCCAGACTTCGTATTACAGAACCATCCTGGTCTAGCCATCTTCAGTTATCGACTGTCTGTACAGTTTAATAGAGGTTTGTCGGGACCGGGCTCAAGCAGTTCATATTCGGGAGTGTTATATTCCAAGAGGTTATGGAGCATTTGTCAACTATCTGTGAAACTAACAGCTCCACAAATAGCAAAAGCACCATTGATTTATATCTACTGATGTACTCTGTTTAACATTTCCGGTCACTATCGACCTCTTACGGTGACGTGCCACCAATCATCTACTGGTAGACGAAATGTGAGTTCGGAATTAAAGAGCTCTTGATAGAGTTGGGGTCGTTATTTAAGCTTTATTTGAACTTAGTTACTGGTCCTGTACTTTGGCAACTTCCCTTTAGATAAACAGGAATTTCCAAGAAATGCATTGATAACCCACGTGTCCACTGATCAATCAGAAAAAAAAATGAGACTGTTAAGGCATTGTTTCTGTGGGATTTCCCTGACGGGGAACTTTTATACTTAAAGTCTTTGCGCATTCCTCCCCCACAAATTGCCAGATATAATTAATCAGCCATTACCCTTTAGCTCCCCGAGGAGCATAGGCCTTCAATTAAAATGTGCAAAGCTCTCGGGTTGCCGTGTTACATCAGCTGATGATCTTTTCATGTCTTTCTCATCATTTTGTGAATATCTCTAGCTCTCTTCTCCATGTGTTTACCTGACTGCTTCTAGCTCTCTTCTCCATGTGTTTACCGGACTGCTTCTAGCTCTCTTCTCCATGTGTTTACCTGACTGCTTCTAGCTCTCTTCTCCATATGTTTACCGGACTGCTTCTAGCTCTCTTCTCCATATGTTTACCGGACTGTTTCTAGCTCTCTTCTCCATGTGTTTACCTGACTGCTTCTAGCTCTCTTCTCCATGTGTTTACCTGACTGCTTCTAGCTCTCTTCTCCATGTGTTTACCTGACTGCTTCTAGCTCTCTTCTCCATGTGTTTACCGGACTGCTTCTAGCTCTCTTCTCCATATGTTTACCGGACTGTTTCTAGCTCTCTTCTCCATGTGTTTACCGGACTGCTTCTAGCTCTCTTCTCCATGTGTTTACCGGACTGCTTCTAGCTCTCTTCTCCTTGTGTTTATCGGACTGCTTCTACTTCTCTGGCTCTGAGGATTCCAGAATAATGACTGTCTGGTAATGCTATATATATATATAGAAGCAGGTTTCCTCAGTGTGTGACTAATCCACCGCCAGTGTCTTCTTCTCATCTCTTATTCCACTGATGCTTGTCTGGTTCTTGTCATCGGTTCCACGTTAAAGACATTTTCGTCCCATTTCAGTCCTTATATTCTGTTTGTTTTGTTGTTCGTCATGTTTTAGAGCCATCATACAATATGACTGACTTGACATTTGAGTTGAGTATTATCACTTTTGTGTTGAACTTTATTCCTTTTTATTTCCATTTATTTCCCCAGTGCAATGAAAGCTCATCTTGCATTTTGTATTTTTATTTTAATTACAACTGTGTCTCCCTCCAGCTGATCTACATTGCTGCCAAGATAAATGTAAGATTCTACATCTTTAAATTCAATATTGTTATCGTTTCTAGCATTCATTCTCATTATATTAATCTTTTACCTGTGCTCACTATTGTGTATTGTGATCAATACAGCGCCAGTATAAATTCTATTGTCTTGCACATAAAGTATGCTAGTTGGTAAGTGGATATTCATAATTCACGGTAATTCACAACATTTTCTTATGGCTTGTGATACATTGAAGATGCTACATGTTGGTGATATATTCTTAAGATTGTGAGTATTGAATGTACAGCTTGTTTGCGATCTTCCTACCTGGATGCAGTAGGCAGGCTGACAGTGATCTAAGGGGCCCAGGGCAATAAATGATTGTTTATTTGACAGTTTGATTAAGCTAAATGGAGGCTAGAGTAGAGTTGTCCCAAAACTGCTGTCGGCTCTCGGGCACTGCCCCTGCCTGTGTGTTATATCTTTTGTAATTTATTTTAATCCTCTTGGTAGTCAGTTGTTTGTTTGTTTGACAGTTTACAGAAAAACACAACAGATTGATCAAAGTGTTGTTGTAGTTATAAGATATTTAGAAGTAGTTCGTACATAGTTGTAACTTGCAGGAACTGTCAAATAGAAAGAATCTACAACAACCCTTGCTAACAAAATTTAAGAATTTGAAACAGGCTAATATCGTTAACAAAGCTCTAATAAAGAACTCAGCAGCGACATACGCTATCAACACGACGGAGGTCTATTTACAGAACGCGATAATTTTATCGTCAGGTCTAAACGATTTCTGGTAGCCGGCGTTTCTCGGGTAGAATGATATTGTGCCCTTAGTCAGTCGTTGCACATGCAACATTTTATCTGACCGCTTGCGTTGACTAGCCAGCGAATAGTTATCTTGAAGGGTATCTGCTCTTTGAGACAGAAAATGTCTGATTCTGGAAGGAAAAAGTTGCCGAGAGAAAGTCGTTTAATGACAGTAGCACTATGATAAAAATAAAAATCACGAGATTTCTTTCCTTTGAACTTTATTTTATGATTTCTGATAAATATTGATGGAAAGAATCAAAGTCAACTTTTGGAAGAAAAGGAAAATAAATACATTCTGAAAAAGACAGGAACATATTCTATCCCTTTACCTGTACCATAGCTGACATTTTGTCAATTCTTTTAGTGTGTTGCGGGTAGTAGTCAAGGCCCGACTGTGTAAAAGTCTTTAAGCGCTTGTTCTGGGTTTTTATAATTAACTAAATTTCGGTACATTTTTCGTCTTGTAGTGAATCTCATTTCTGATTGGTCACTTATATGGATAGAGAAACAATTTAGGTCGAACACTCTTGAACTAGATAATAATACATTGACACTAGAACTAACTATTGCAACTCGGAAACTCGGAATACGAGGAACTTGTCCATCTTGGAATTTTCCCACAAATTTTAAGGTACAACACATTTTCATACACTGTTATTTTAAAATTATATTCACTTATCATTTGAAGTCAGATCTTCTACACTATTAAAGTAAGAACTACCCTTATAGTTGCCCAGGTTAGGGGGGGGGGGGGGAGAGGGGGGCTCTGAAGAGACAAGGAAAGAAAATGACTTCTGCACCCTCAGGCAGTTCGTACAAGAAAACTAATATGAGGTTGTGCATGTTGTTGACAATCTTATCATTTAAAGCAAAGTACCACATAGCCCCACTGCTATAAGAGCATGTGAATAATGCTAGGTGAAGGCTTCCTACAAGCTGAATCACAAAAGGAAGAAGAAGAAGATTGTAAAAGGTGAAGGTTAATTACGTAATGCTCTTGTTTCATACTCATGATACAGAAGGCGGCACTGTCTGCCCCATTTTGTTGAAACTTGAAACTAAGAAAACTTCAATGTTATGAATAAGTCGTCAAAAGACAAGTAATTCAAATCGTTCAGCTCAGCCATCCAATGCAGAAGAAGGTCCTCTATGAATGAGATTTATGACTCAGCCCAGAAAACGACTTTCATAAATGGGTTCTTCCGCAGATAGAAGGATCCACATGGTGTGACATGATGACCAGTGTCGAACTTCTGGAAAGAACCAGCTAAGATTCCAGTGTAACAAGGAGCGCGAAGAAGACATTGGGTGTTGGATAGGACACGGATTGAAAAAAAATCCAGTTGACAGCATCACTTGGCAGTCTTTTTTCTGAAATCCCCAGGGTAAGGACAAAGAGAAAGATCTAGAAACACATGGAGAAAGGAAATTGGGACATCATTGTCGTGTAATGAGTATTGGGGCAACTACGGCAGTAGTTTTTTGCCAGGAATAGCCTATGAGATATTAGATAGAAGGTCTCTAGAAATTGGCTCGTTAAGAAAGAATAGAGACCTATTCGAGAAAGGGACAAGAAGAAGGGAATGTGGGTGCTTTCCACTGGACAGTGTTTTCTATTTAATTATGGAAAGAGTTCTGTTTCCCCACGACCTTAGCTTCTGCCTGTGGTAAAGTGGGATGTTATAAATATTTATAGGGGACTTAGTGTACTGACTGAGATCAGCTGTGAAGGTATCTGTATCTAATAAGTGTGGTGTATTACAGATGACCTTACTTGCTACCACATTTATACCTCAGTCAGAATTATTCTGGAATATTGTGATGACTACGTTAAATGTCTAGGGTATGAAAATGATGAAGTGTAAGTCACAACAACAACAGACAGATAAACAATTAATTTATTCCACAACACTTTGCAACACTGTGACACTCACACACATATAACACTCTATAAGACTATCTTAAATGAGTCAAGTGTTTAAGTTTAAAAATATATGTATTAGTTCTTTCAATAATGGGTATCCTGATTCAACTACACAGTGAACCAGGAATCACAATCAAATGTAATTACAAGTATTATGTACACAGTTTATATATATGAACTTTGTATTGACATATTTTATTATTATTATTCTATGTGTGTAATTTGTGAAGTAGTAATATGAGGTAATACTGGTTTTGTTCAAGCTTGGTTGTTGTTTTTCATCATGACTTCAAGTGTTTGATTATCGTGGAAATAGTATTGGGAAAAGTTCACAGTTCCTGTCATTTGAACCAATTAATTGTCCCTCTGTGTTTAATAAAATGTCAATTTTTGAGGGGGGGGCACATAATGTTGAGCTACTCTGGCCAAAGAAGCTTATCTTTCGTGATGGCGGCAGGAAAAGACTCCTCTGCTCGATTGCTTCACTGTGTTCTGGAGACACCTCACTGGTCGCTATCTGGACCAAGGAGTATGCTGTCAGCCTCTGGATTCAGCAAAACTCAGACCAGGTGCTGCTTCAGTAACTTAGGACCACAGTCCCTGAAACAAGAAGGTTGTACCTCCTACTTCAGATCTAATTTATAATCTATTTCCACACTGAACACAATACATAACAAACACTGAGTTCAGAGCGGTAGGCCAACTGCTAGCTTCATCTGAAACAATTTACACCAGTATACTCCTCCCTAATGGTTACTACGCCTCTGCAATTCCAGCATTATTTCCTTCTATTCAATAAGATAGGTGTCAGCGTACTATTTGGCAATTCCAGGCAGTTTTCTTTTCTCCGACACGTTCTGTTCAGGTTGGAGCACTATCTAGGCCTTGCCTCATGTTTGCTACTGAACCACGCACATATACAGACATAAATTATCAATTTACATTCAATTTTCATTAAAAAGATATCGAATATGTCAAGCTTACCACAATTCATGGAAATAATACACAGATACGTTGACTGGCGATGAATATGGCACAAATTCCGATCTGCCTCTGTCCCAGACTTTTATTTAGAAAAATATGATCTGGATCTCAACGCACTGTTTCTTAGTAAGTTTATTTTAAAATGTGGCACTGAACTGACGCTCTTAATTGACTATATTGGCGGGTCTAACCAATCGGGCCATGTTTACACAGCTTTTCAAAAAAAGTACCCTTACTACCGTTTCCCCTAACAACAAAGAATTAGTATTTGTAGTCCGACTAATCGTGTTTAGCCTTACATTTACTTCTATCCAATCAAATAGGATTTTACATGGTGGCCCATTTCCCGTAAAATAGTGGTTTCAAAACATGCCACTGTGCGATTATTTTTTTGGTGTTGTCTGACACCCTCACTATTTTCTTTTGGCTATAATTTGTTAATTCCTAGA
The DNA here is from genome assembly GCA_024509875.1 of Oreohelix idahoensis. Classification (NCBI taxonomy): domain Eukaryota; kingdom Metazoa; phylum Mollusca; class Gastropoda; order Stylommatophora; family Oreohelicidae; genus Oreohelix; species Oreohelix idahoensis. The sequence continues at coordinate 230,962 of JAMPIV010008841.1, forward strand.
CTATTTGCGTAACACTTAACATATTCTTTGTCAGCAAGTCCTAAGGAACCCAAATATATAAGTTTAATGGGGCTAAGGGGCTGCGTTCAAAATATGCATTTTCTTCTACCTCCCGTTCACTTCGATACGATGTGGTGTCTGGGTACTGTCAGGCTTTCAGACATAAAACAGTATAATGTCATGTTTCATAATAAGCGTTTTTCAGGTTTTTAAACCTAACTCTCGTATGGGTAGTGTTTTTTATCACGGTCTATTTGAAAAAAAGTTAGTGCTTCTGGCCTTTCGCGCGGGGAGGGTGGCATTAATTGTATATCGCGAGACGCGTGTTAGTGTTGCATGCGTTCCTGCTTTCAGCCCTCCCTCTCTCTATCCTAAGTTCATCTGTCTTTCCGTTTATGTTAACGTAGTGTAATTAATGCTAGTATTAATTTAGGTCATTAATCAGCTTGCGTATCTCAAGGTTTTCTTAAAAATGCAGTACACGTTTTATTGTAGAAAGCGTGTAGTGATGCAGTAGGCTTTACTATCAACGTGAAACGTTACAATTTGCAGACGAAGTAGAAAACAAGGGGGATTTTTGTACGCCATTGTGACAGCACTGTACTTTTACCATTTCTCTTTCCTTTTATTGAATTTATGTGTTAGGCTTTACATTTACCTTTTAATTTATATATGTGGATTTAGAATGTTTCACGACACTGCCCTTAGATCACGTAACAAAAAAAGCCCCCAACCTCATCTGAGTGTAGACATTTTCCTATATGTAAATATTTAACACCGACAGCACGAGTGATACATTAACAAACTAGATAATGATCAAACGATTATTGGGTTTATTAATTAAATATCTACACATATAGGGTTAGTAATGGTTAGAACGTGATGATGGTTGTCGTAAATTTATTTTGAGAGAAAAGAGTCTTAGAAATAGTGGTCCGGTTTAGAGTGAAATGATGATGGAAAGCTCAGTGATAGAAAATGTAGAGATTAAATAGTTGCTTCACAGCGTGCTGGAGGAGAGTAAAGACAGACCTATTTACGAAAAATCGTTTCTCTCAATCTTCTCTTCCGCTCTCTTGGTCAAACAATTATTTGCCAGTTTTCCAGACACACCTCTGCGCGCACACCGATTTGGTGTTTTCAAACACACAGACGACGTAGATACAAACTATATTAAACGAATAAGGAAAAAGTTGGGCTTTGGGTATCTCCAACACAGTACTCAATGAGTTTATGTGATTTTATTCACCTTAAACATCAATCACTAACAAATATCAGGTATTACATAAATTATCATAGGTACACAAATGCAAATAACAAGTTTGGGAGGGGTGACGAAGATTGGTATCGACTAAGCCCTTCCCGCTTATTAGACAAAGATAAACCCAGTCCAGAGATAGATAATATCAGGAACACGGGTACGTTAACCTAACAGTGAAGTTAATTGCTCTGAAAGAGGTGTTACAAAGTTAGGTATAGGTGATAGAAAAAACCTGTTCTTCTCAGCTGTTCTTCCTTTTACTAAGCAAATGGAAAGGGGGGCTTAAAACAGAGTTAACCAATTATCACCTCCCCCTTAAAGGAACAGTGCATGGAGTACAGAAAAATTATATTACCAGGCACGAAAGTTAACAGAAGGGTTACAAGAGAAAAAAAGATTAAATTTCCTGTCATTCATGCACACGCGTGAGGATCCACACTCATATACTCACACACTTACCGAATGCAGCCTCAGACGATCCATAAAAGTATATAAAACAGCAAGTATTCTCTTGACATGTGAACTGTCTAGTCCTTCGATGTCCCGCCCCAGATGTTTGCGAGATTTTGCTGGTAACAAATATTCTCACTTATCGCAAGACTTGAAGACTAAGAGTTCTTGTGTTTTTTAATTATATAAAAAAAAGGAGTCTATGGGATGGCACTGACACAGTTCGGCATCGGGGTGAAAATGAAGTGGTCTCTTTTAATCTTCCGCTATGGTAAAATTCCTTCAATGCGTGATGATAGTAACTGACCGGAAAGTTTTATTAAATCCAATTGAGGAAAAACTAGGCTCAGTCACAGTCAGGAAAATATGTACTCTCTCACAGTAAACAGTAAATATAATATCGCTACTGGCGATGATTACCTTCCAGTTTATCGTCCAGGTTTGTAATGGTAATTTGAGGATTGTTCTTTACAATGTTCTTGGGTGGGCTTTATTTCATTTAATTCTGACAGCTAGGTCGCAAAGGACCGCCCCAATATTATATTTAAAAGAAATGTTTCTTCAATATGACTGGAAGTTTATAGGATGATTTCTTTATTTCTTTCTTTATTTAGCTGGGACCGCAGGTTACGATCACTCTGTGTGAAAGAAAGAAGACATGTAACATACCGAAAAATCAAGCGCGATAAATTTCCCGTTAAGCCTATAATACACTCGAGTATTTAATTATGTATTTAATAAACACTGCGCGAATTCTAGTGGTGAAAACACACATCTATGAAACTAGGACTTAACTGAATTTATTAATTATAAATTCCTTCGCGACTTTAAAGGTTAATTTAAGCATCTATTATCTTTTGAAATAATATAATAGATAGATCATTATATTTACAACTAGAACTATTGAGATGGTTTAATTTAATAGATTTAAATTAACACAACATCCATTGAAATAATGACTGAACTAGACCACTGATCACTTTACACAATATATTACCGCTTTGCACAGAATAGAAATCACTGAAAATATATATATAAAATCCAGGGGAAAATCTATAACAAGATTTCAATAAAGCTAGTGCTTCTGTAAAGGTCTGGCCAGCGAGTGATAAAGTGTCTATTCTTCATGGTCTATTTATCTAAAATGGAATGTAAGTTGAGTGGGACATGGGAAACTTGACAGCTTATTTCATCCCAGGAACTTTTGGGGATCTGACCGCCAAATCAAGGGGAGAAGCCGCCCCCTGGTCTTCGTATCTCCTCTCGCTGCTGCCCGTTTCGGCTTTCCCCGTTCGCTTTCTGCGCGTTGACACAGAGACGCGAAAATAGCGGCAAGAAAACCGCGTCTCGTATCAGGGACCACTACTGTCTTTGATAGCGCCGATAGTCTCCCCTGAAATCCCTCAGTCTGTCTCTTTAATCGTGGTCGCTTTATCTGTTTGATTCTGGCAACGCCCCCCACTGGCCAAGTTAATGAAAATAATTGCCTATGATTGTTCAAGAGATGTTAGTGGGCGTGATTTAATCTCTCCTTAAATCAATGCGATGACCAGAGTAAACGATAGGTAAACTCTCCGCATATCAATCAGCAAACGTGTTTGCCCTTTGTGTGGAACAGTTGCATAGCTAATGAATCCACGTGAAAGAAGTCCCGTTTTACAAGAATTACAACAAAGTTCAGGGTCAGCCGAGTTCGTCCATCACAATGGTAGAAGACGATTCACACACAAACACACAGATGAGATATTAATATTGTAGTTAATTAAGTAGTAGTTAATTAAGAATGAGCTTGTGTAAAGCGAAATGATGATGATGTGATATGATACGAGTTACCAAAACTCTGTTTGAGTATATCTCTGTAACGTTGATAAACAGTTAACAGTTGTCGTATGAAAATGTCTGTTGTCTAATCTCCGGAGGGTACTGGCTAGACTGGATATCTTCACGAAATGTTCTTGATATGTAGACTCATTATCTTGAGTATGTAATCGTGATTCATAAAATATACTTTGGAGTCTGCTTCATAGAATGCGCTTAAGAGTGTGTTGCACTTGGTATAAATATGAGATTCAACTTTTGAGCTCTTTAGCTTGACTTCAGAAAGTACGCTTCCGATGGAGCTGAACTTGATATGAATAAACAACTGTGAGCTTTAGCTTGACTCCTGTAGTAACTTTTGATGGATCTGAACTTGATTTAAATATGTATTGAACGTGTGCGCACGTGACGAAAAATGCTGCGTCCACCTTCTTGAGCGTGGGCGAGAAATATTCCTTTTTAAGTGAGGAACGAAGAATGTCCTATTGCGAATTCTGCTAGCCAAATGTCCGTTTTTTGATAACTTATTTCTGGTTAGACGTCAGACACGTAGCGTCTAGACTCAGACCTCTGATGGATTTCTTTTCCCTTCGCAAAATCCTTTAAGAGCACAATACACACAGATATGAAATATTTATCCACACTGAATTAATTGCAGGCTATGCTTTAGGGATTTCTCTTTACACTACAATGTTGACAAACTGGACTCCCCTCTCAAGCAAGCTGCGCGGTATATTATATCTCTAAAAGTCAAATGTGGGTCCCTTGGACCGGTGACATATAACTCCGCCCATACAATCAATAGCTAAGAGTCCCTCTGGTTACTCATTCCCAGGATCTCTCTTGTCCCTTGTCAGTCCAAAAGTGGGTGGGGCATTTCCCGATCAACCTTTGTTGTCGGGCTTGCCTGACAAACAGGTGTTGAGATAATTGGCTGGCCAATGCAAAAATTTCCCCCGCCTTCCAACTGTCATATCGCTCTCTGGCGCTTTCGCCCCGCTTGTCAAGCTTTGTTCAATGCTGCTGGCGGCGGCCTTTGTTCCCTCAGTCCATTGTCGCTTACCTGCTAACAAGTTTCTTTATCGTGCCGGGCTCTATTTTATTTTGCGCCACGGTGACCGTCTTTTGTTTAAACAACGGCTCAGTCATGAATGATGTCCACTTGGCGTCTCTCAAAATAATAGTATCCCAAGCTGGTATGTGTGACAGTTATTTACACAGGGACTGGTTATCAAAGAATGTTTTATTCAGTCCAAGCTGGGGTTTCGCAAGATTAGAATAAACCCAGGTGTGTTTAACAAGGTTGGAAACAATCAAAAGTATGTGGTTCTTCATATACCAGATGCGAGTAATCAAAAACGATGAAATAGCAAATGTGGGATGAAAGAACACTATGTTTGAGAAAATAAAATAAGAAAGATGTAGGAAAAGGTAGAGTGATAAGGCCTTGGCGCTCGTTTATCACAATCATGAAGGCGATAGGGAAGGAATGGAAGGATCTTCATGTCACAGAACGCCTGAACAAGCTCTCACACCTTCAGCCCTCCGGCAATATAATTTCTTCTTCATTTTTCTCTCCGATCGCTTATTGTATGGCAATTTTTTGCACTTTCATTCATTATTTTGCTCTATACTGAATCTAGTAGGGTGAAGTCTCTAACACTCCACTCCCCTACGGAAGTATCTGCTATGGGATTATCTTTATCTCGTACATTTTTGCTTTACCACTCCTCAGACCTATTTACGTTCCGCCAGGTGAACTGTGGTATTATTGTAACAATACCCGGTCATTATCACCGGTCAGCGGTAATACGTTTATTTCAACGAATCAGTCTGACCACCTTTAGATAGGAGACGATCCTCGTTTGACAGTATGGTCTCGTACGAGGATGAATGAGATAATCGGTTCACGGGATCCTCTCTGTGTGATTATCACAGATAATTATAATTTATCTGGGTAAACAATCTTGACGGAAGGCACTTAGACAGGTAATAAGTTCACACATTTGTTTGTGAGAGTGCACAATATGTCACCGGAAATATTACATCTTATTGTAAAGAGGTCACGCGTGGAATATTAAATGTACTATTTTAAACACGTGGGTGATATTTTGAATTTAAACACCCCAACTCACGCAGTACGAAAAGAGCTTACGAATGGATTGAAGTGAGAGCCGGAATATACACTGAATCTCATTGGCAAGTTTGCCGGGAAGAACAATCTGCGAATTGAACTGGGAACTGAAAATAAAACCTAGCGAACTCAGAGACACAGAACAGACAGCTTCGCAACTTCAAACGAGCAACTCCCAAAAAGCCAGAAAGAGAAGGATCGGACCTAGAATTCCATACCTATAAGTGACAGATTGAAGTATTTGTGAAACTTAAAACCTAAAAAAGGAAGCCCGCCTTTATAAATACAGAGACTGAAAACTTGAGTACCAGGACTTTAAATATCAAGACTGGATACCTAGGAATTAGATCACCCATCAAAGAGGAATTATTACAGTTTCCCAGACCAAGTGTATCGCAGAACACCCGTCGAAGAGGAATTACTAGTTTCCCAGGCCAAGTGTATCACAGAACATCCGTCATAAGAAGAAATTACTATACTTTCCCAGACCAAGTGATTCTAGAGCATGTGCACCGAAATTGCTCGTGTCCAAAACCTATGAGAGAAGATTGTGTATAACCCAAAAATGTGGGGTAAGTTGTGAACATTTATTTTACGAATGCGAATTTGACATGTGTTTCTTGCTTAGTTGTTATATGTGAGGCTGGCAACTTCAACGTACGAAAATAGTATATTCATAAACCACTACAGCAAGCGCTGTTGATTGTTCCTGACTAGTCGTGCGGAAAACCCGACAGCAGAGGTGACCCCAGACTCCGACTGGAGCAGTGATGAGTGATGATTACATCACAGGTGCCTCAAATGTAGCTTATCATTTTGTGAGATATATGTAACTTGTTAATGTTAGTTCAGGCACAAATCATTATTCGCGCTGTCCAGACACATTTTCCCAGTTAATACCCAGAGGAATAGTGGTGATTTTTATTCATCTTTCCTGAGTTACACTGTGTATACTCAAGAATTTAATTCTTCTGAGAGATTAACATTGGTGGGTGGGCAGCGAGAGGATGCGCCTGTTAAGCTTCCAACTCAGTATACTTAGCAGAGGCATTTGTTTGTCTATTTTTCCAAACGTTCGTGGTACAAGACTACTTGTGGTTACAAGCTATCAGTCGGTTCGAAGTACTAAAGTTACTACGCCACTCGTGTGAGAGAAGTACACTCATCACCAAGAAGTGACGAAAACCAGGGCGACAGGACTCACCAAGAGTTAAGTTTTATTGTACAAAAGGCGAAAGCAGCGGACTCTTTGATAAATCCTCACCTACGTCTCAGAGACGAAAACTTGTGTTTCCAGCACAATTTCACCAATCTTTCCATATTTATTTTTACTGTTAAAGACTACTTCATTATTACATTTGTTACATGTTGTTTTAAAACTAAGCAATCATAGTCGCGTCAGTTTTTTTATATGTATGAAAGCAAACGTATGGGTCAGAATATTTAATATATACACACACACACAAATATATATGTGTGTGTATATATATATATATATATATACCTAGACATATATTTACCTCTAAACAGAGCTATACCATTATAAGAGGAAATTCGCTGAATTAACTCAGCTGGGGGCTTGAACGGGCTAAAAACCATTGCTGAAATCCTTCATAAAATGCGACGGAAAGATATAAGTTAACCATTGCTCAGCCCTATGTCGCATGGTTCTTGACTTCTGAATTATCTTGTGAAGACTCCCTTCGGACAGAAGCGCCATTAAACTTCTATCTACATCTCTGCCAAGAGTAACCTTGTGCGAAGATAAACACCTTTGACGACCCATTTAGATACTCTTGAGTTTTGGCCATTGTTGGACCACTACTGCAAAGCAGGGGAGACAATCAGTGACACTTCAACAGATGGCACATGATAGGATGGTTTGGAATGAACATGAAAAAGGCTCGTGCATGCCATAAAAGGAAATGATAGGTCATGAATGAATAAACAAAGTGAGAACTATATTTTCAAATGGGCCCAGGTACCCTTATAGTCGTTTTATTAAGATATAAAAAAGGAAAACACATCAAGATTCTGTCTTGAATGACTTGGTTGCCTTTAATGAGTCGTCAAACAGATTTCCTTAAGTCTTCGTCATCCAGTTTCAGCTCATTCCCCATTCTCTGTGTCATTTTGATCTCTTCAGCTCTTATTTTTATTCATCGTGGAGTTTTATTTATTTATTTATTTTGACTCTCACGTTCTTTACTGTCTCATTATTCTATCCAATGAGTTCCCCATTGTGCCCTTTTAACCTCCAACATTTTATCGTATTCGTGCTCAACCGAAAGCTGCTTGCTGTGTTCTGTCCCTGAGGTCAACACTAGTGCCTTAATTGATTCTTTCGGTACCGTAAATGCATTCTAACCCCACAGACTAGAAACAGAAATATTTCACACAATTTTTTTTACTGCATCATAGATGCACATTACTACCACCTAATCATTGAAAACGCCAACTGTCTAAACTCATGTCAAGTTAGATAATTATAAATATTAGATTTTACAACTTTGTTCAGTTTTAATTTTTATTTTTCACTTCCGGCTTGATGTCAGTGTTAATAATATTTACAGCAAACAATACAGAGTTAATTTCTTAATTTAGATCTCACTAATAACACCGCCATTTCCACCAAATTTACCCAAGAATCAACTCTTTTTAAAAAAAAAATTTGAGCCTATCTTAGCTTTATGTGATTACATATGCACATATGGAGAAATATCAATTTTTCGCTATTTAACGAGCATTGGAAAACCAAATCATCAACTACCACAATAATAGAATAAAAAAGGGTGGGGTAGAAATATAAATGCTTTCCGTTTGCAATAGGAAAAGATCTTCCTTCGATGCCTTTGAAAGACAAAACACGAATCGTTATAGAAGTTGGACTTTATTATTTCAACCTTCATGCATTAACATGCTGGAGACAGTGAATACAAAGAGCGTTGTGAGAAGTTTAACAATTTGATATGCACAAAGAAATGATGTCATGTGTTACTTTTTATTGGCAAATACTGATCTTTGTGGGTGCGATATAAGTTAACAGAATTCAGTCTCGGAGATCTTAGAGGTCGATACTACAATAGTGACGTTTGTAGAGTTGCTTACAAAAAACATTTAATTAAAGTAAAACACATTCTAGAACAGTGGTTCCCAACCTGGGGTGCGAGATGGCATTTCAGGGGGTGCGACAAAGAAGCCTAAGGTCAAGAGTCTCAATTTGACTTATTCATCTTCAAATGTGATATTACTTTTGTAGGGGGTGCGAACGTTAATCAAACATTTCCTAGGGGTGCGGGGCATAGAAAAGGCTGGGAACCCCTGTTCTAGAAGAAGCAGACGGCTGTATGAAAATCAAAATAGAAAAGGTTTGAGGAGCATTCATTGCATTGTGAAATAATGGAATAAAAAGAAATCAAGTCAAACACAAAATTCAAAATTTTCGACTCAAATATAATGTTGGTCCTATTGCGAAGGTCTGAAATATGGGAAAAGTAAATGTAGTCCCATAGTAGATACTGCCGTAGTGGACGGAAGTGTTAGAGACCAAACACTAGGTCCAGCATCGAGAGGTAGGGGTGACCAGTTCCCGTCCTTGCTGACTTTTCTTTCCCTAACATAAGAGCAGAGTCAGTTGCCCATTTACAGCTGGGTAGACTGGTGCATTGTCGTAAATTTATTTGAGAGGAAGAGTCTTGGAAATAGTGGTCCTGTTTAGAGTGGAGAATGATGGAAAAGGCTATGTGATAGTAAGGGTTTTAGAAGTAAATAGTTGATTCACAGAGTGCTGGGAAGAGTAAGGATAGACTGTTTTACGACAATTTGCCTCTCGATTCTACTCCAAAAAAAAAACTCTTCTGGACAAACAATTATTTGCCAGTTTCCAGACTCACAACTGCGCTCACACCGATTTGGTGCTTCAGACACACAGACGCACGTGAATACAAACTACGATAACGAATATGGGAAAGTTTGGGTTTGGGCCTTCCAACACAAATGCTAAAAGTTTTATTCCTTTTATTTAGCATTTTTAAAAAATCAAGTCACAAACAATTATCAATTTACATGCAGAAATCGAAGTTTCAAAATAAAAAAAAAAAAAAAAAAAAAAGGTGGGTGGGGGGGTTGTTGAAGAGTAGTGTTCAATATGCCCTTCCCTCTTGTACAGAAAAATGGAAAAAGGAACCCGGTCCAAATGACAGGTAGTTAACAGAAGTAGATAAGTTAACCCAACAGTCAATTAATCTATCCTGAAAAGAGGGATTAGGAAACTAGTCCTATTATCTTTAACTGTTTTCCCTTCTACTAAGCAGACTAGGAAGGGGAAATAACAGAGGTTAAGAAACCCCACTTATAAAGTGAACCATATAAGGAATAACTAACAAAGTGTCTACCAGGTACAGCAATTAAAATAGTTGCACATAAATCTCCTTTTAGTCATGCACGCACGTGCTGGCCAACACACAAACTCACACACAGACTTACCGATCTTGGAAGCAGGCAATCCATAGAATTATACCAAAAAAAAAAAAACTCATCAATTAACACTTGACATATTGAGAGTGTCTCTTACTTCAATGTCCGGCCCCAGATTTAGCGAGGTTTGGCTGGTAGCAAATATTCCCGCTTATCGCCTGTCACGTAGGTCTTTATATCATTAAATTGCCTACATCTTCTTCCTATTCTCTCACCCGCATCCTTTATTTTATTATCTTTCCTTACTTGTTTTTTTCCTGTATTTTTCGCATCACTTGCGAATAATATTTTCTTCAGTATCCTCAAACTTTACCTTGTGTTTTTTCTCATACTGGGATACGTAATTTTATTACATAGATGTCAGTCAGACGTGAAGTGCGATTTAGTTGCAGTCCATCTCAGACATCGAGCCGACTTGGGTCTGCACCTTCAGATGACACGACACTCCTGAGTTAGATTCTCGACGTAAACGCGTGAGAATGCTAGGAGAAAGCCGACATCCGTCTGCATTTTCACCGGTCAACAACGAGTTGCATCGGCCGAACGCTTAAGTAGGAGCAAATATTTACACCTTATAGTCGCAGTTTCAGACGGTTGTCTGAGATTTGCAACTGACACGCGCTTTTCCCGGTCAGTTTGTTACCGCAGGTGCGTAATCGCACTGGTGGCAGTTACGACACGCCTCTAAGTTAAACGCAGCTGTTATGAGAAGGGGGAGATATCGGGGCGGGGGAGATAGTTCATCCTTTGTCTGGTTTAAAATATTAACCCACGTTTGAAACTATTTCATTTCACTCAGTAACTTTGCAGTTAGACTAGAACAACCTTCGTTCGATTTCTAAATAATCTCTGTAAATAGAGATGGCCTTTAGTTTGGTCGAAGTGGTTTAAGTTCTTAGTACTTCTGTGTTTGAGGTAAATATTATATATAATAGATCTCTAGTATTTTGTGAAGTGATTAAGTGTTAAATCGCCGATTTCATTTTAAACTAGTTCTGTGTGCAGAGTGAATATTTTGATAGTTTGTTATTTCTTTAATCGACGAGTTGCAGTGGAAATACAAAATAAATTATATTTTTAGCTTACAAAACAAGTAGCTGAAATGAGTTTAATTTAACTGTTAAATACTCAGTCGAAATTGTTTTAATAACTAACTTATAAGTGCTAGATGCGACATCAATGAATATTGACGGAATACGAAGATATTCCTAATTCCTGATGATTGATTTTTATATAACTTATTTCACGGGAAGTTTTAAATATAAGTCAAGCTGTAAGCTTGTCGTGTAAAATGTAAGTTATATTGAGTACATATATGTAAATTATTTGATATGTGTTCTTTCAATTTTATATAGTGAAACGGTGGTACCCAACTTGCCAGCGTTTAGTAAAGAGACATATTTGTGTGAAGCATAGACAGTTCCTATCTTTAACCACGTGGGTTTTTTGTTTCAAGTAACACTGGTCTGACAGTGCATATGCCATCAGAGAGAGACAGTAATAGCAATCCCACTAACGGTTTCTAAAGACTAGAAATATATATTGGGCTTTTGAGCCAGTTCATATTGCTCCACACATTTAAATGTACATGCTGCCTGGCGGCGAGAATATTACAAGAATAACATTAACATTCCGACAGAGATTGTGACTAGTATTGTGGTGACCAAATATAGTACCTGCCTGAAAGAAGACACCGATCTGACATTTCTTAAATCCTAGAATCCAAAGCTAATGACATTGTGCTCTGCTAACTTTCGTGCCTGGACAAATTTTATGTGACTTAATCAGACATTCGAAAAAAAATTAGAACACCCAAGGAATCGTTCCCTGAGACAGAGAGTTCAGTACGTCTTTTGGAACTGGGGGTTTCTTGGTCGATGACTGCATTTTTCGGGTCTGTGCGAAGGTCCTAGAATTATTATGTTCCCAGAGGCAGCGAGCAAAGTTGTGAGTATATATGTGTGAGCAAGGCCATGGCTGAATGAATGAGAGTACACAGGCCAGAGTGTTATTTTACCGGTGTATTATTGTCACCCATTTGCTATCTTAAATTTTTAAATCTGCAGAATTTGTTACAAATGCTAGAGTTTCTTTTTTTCTTAGGCTAAATCAGATTATCCAACTCTGTTCATACATTTACGAGAAAGAAAGAAACCTCTTAGACTCAACCCTATGTATCTATAACTCTTTGGGCCATCATCTGTTCTCTTAACGGGGCTGTGGGCTAAACCTAAAGTAAGATTCTAACGGGCTATCATCCTTGTAGCATTGTTTTCTTAAATTTTATGACTAGTTGTATATGTTTCTCCTTGATGTATTTCTTTGGTGTTGTGAGAAGATTTTTTTTTTGATGATAATAATAAAAAAATCTCTCTTGAACTAATCAGTGCGTTGGTCAGCTCGTTCTAAAAATATATATATATCCATTGTTATAGATTTCCCACGTCTGTGTGTTTAACTGTCGTCACGTGTATGTGCGTGCCCGTGTTTAGATAGAAATATATGTAATATATATAAATATCTGTGTTTAGACTGTCTGACTACTTTAGATCTGTCGTAGAAGATAGGTGAGAGAGAGAGAAGATTTTCCGCTCTCAGAGACAGCATCTATCACTATTCTACCACCTCACTCGTGGAAGTCTATGTTTTATTTCCATCTCTCACTGTGACTATCACTCATTCCAACCTATTCAGAAGGGACCAACCCAAGTCTTAATACTCCTATCGAAAAATCTACGACAAATGTGGTCTCGTCCGACGGATTTTTGAACTTAGAATAGGAAGACGAGTACGACAAACGTGGACTCGTCTATCTGGATTTTGTACTTAAGATTCTTTATTCTGTAATAGAGTAAGAGTGTGATTGTCTTGTGAGTTTTATTTTATAATAATTTATCCCCTAGACTAACGATCTGTTTACGAGCGTGCTGACCACACAAACTGATAAGTTTTTTTCCACAGCATTTGAACATTATACATTTGGTTTACAGGTTGATTTTGTCGGAATATATGTTAATTACTGATTTTGTAATACTAAACGCTGGTAAAATGGTGAGTGTATAACATTCACTGGGTTTTGAAGAAGTAGGTGTTTGAGCAAAAGCTAAGGAGTGCGTTTCGGACTATTTGTCCAGATTAATTGCCTCCCTTACCCTATCTGACTTCAGGGGCGAACTTATAGTGGATTTTATAATTAAGGGATTATTTTTCTCTTTAATTTTTGCAATAATTATTTTGCTTCTCCACTGTAGCAACTTAATTTTCAGAAGTAATCTTAACTACCATTTAGTTGGCGTAGTCGTGTTTTGCATTAAGTGCTTTATTGCCGATAATAGCAGCGATAGTTAGATTTTACTTTGGATGAGGTATCCCAGGGTTAAGGATATCATCTTTTGAATTTTTGGTACATTTTTTTCTCGTAAGGGGTAGGAATCAGAGTATCCTTTTCTAAATTTCTTTCTCCACTAGTCTCAGTCACTGACATAACATGGCCGAGAGGGCAAAGCTTAGACAACTCCTCAGGGACGAAGCGAGAGAGGAGGGACTGGAAGGAGAGGAAGCGAAAGCTTTTGTCAGAGACGAACTTGAGAGATATGATGCGGAGAGGAAAGCAGCCGAAGCTAGAGAACAGAAGAAGATTGAGGAAGAAATGGAAATTCGCAGGGCGAACGAACGAAAGAAGGAGAGACAGCATGAGGAAAGAGAGAAGGAGAGACAGCATGAGGAAAGAGAGAAGGAGAGACAGCATGAGAAGGAGAGAGAAGAGAGACAGCATGAGTTAGCTCTTAAAACTCTGGAATTCCAAAGTCGTGGTGCCGCCTCTACCTCCAGCAATGGAGAGTCTTCTCCTCATTCTTCCTTAACTGATCCTTCTAACAGTCAATCTCTTCAACTCAACGCTATGTCTTTCACTCTTGAGTCTTTCCCTTGTCCAAATGAGAAGACTGACACATGGTTAGAAAAATTTGAGAAAATTGCAACTCTGTACGGTTTAGAAAGGTCGCGTTGGAACATGAAGCTTTCTCAGGCGCTGAAAAGCAGTGCGTATGATGTTTACGCCAAACTGGAAAGCAGCCAACAAGACAACTATGATCTGTTGAAGAAAGCGCTACTGGAGCGTTTTGAAATGAATGCGCGAAAGTTTTTGCAACTGTTTCGCAACAGCAGAAAAGAGAATTCTGAAACTTTTCAGCAGTTCTCGTCTCGGTTGAAGGGATATCTGACAAAGTGCCTAGAGCTCTCGCAGCTCCCCTCTACCTATGAAGGTCTTGAGGAATTTGTTTTAACGGAACAAATAAAGAACACTTTGTCTGCTGATACCCGGAGATTTCTCGCTGAGCAGGGGGCAGAAAAACATGAAGACATTTTGGAAAAGTCTGAGCGTTATCACAATGCGCTGGCTGAACTACCGACCACAAAGCGGAATCCGACAGAGGAGCATTTTCGAAAACATAACCTAGAGCAATCTTCTCAGGCTTCTAACCAAAATAACCACAGAGAAACTGGACCTCAAAACCCCCCTCCTGAAAAATCCAAGTTCTACAAGAACAAGTACCCCAACCACCCCAAACAGTCTGATCAACCCGACCGTCCTTCATGGCAGCGTGGCCAGAAAGGTCAAGGTGAAAAAGGGAAAACCCCTGAGCACGGGACATATGATCAGACCAAGCACACCGAGCCGAAACGCATCGGATGCTTATTAACAGTCTCGCAAGGCGGAATTATTGACAGTGATTCCCAACCTGTTAGGGATAGACCCTCAACGCGAGGTACTGTTATTTTGAACGGTTCTCAAAGTCTTTGTTTATTCGACACGGGGCTTTCTTATGATTGCATTGTTGCCAGAAACCTGGTTAAACCCGGTCAAGAGACAGGAGAGACCGTCAAACTTTGTGGAGCTTCCAAGAGTGAGGCACCTACAGCGCTTCCCATCGCATTGGTGGAGATCCACTCTGATTTTGTCAGAGGTGTGATCAAAGCGGCTGTTATGGATGATCCCATCTACCCAGTCATACTTGGCGGGAGATACGTGTGTATTGGGAAACCGGAAGAGCCGATTGTGGCAGCAGTAACTACAAGAGGGCAAACCAAGAAGGAACAGGAGCCTGCGCCTAATTTGTTACCCATGGAACTTAAAGAAGCGCAATACAAGGACCCTACTTTGGCACCCTGCTTTAGGAAACTGCCCATGGCTAAGGAACCCAAACAGCACGGGGACAATTTTTCTGAGGATGGCGTACTTTATCGGAGAACGGGCAAGCCTGACCAAGGTTACAACCAGCTCCTAGTACCGAAACAGTACAGAAGCCAAATCCTAGAAATGGGGCACTCTCTTCCCTTCAGCGGACATATGGGACAGAACGCCACAAACCAACGTATAACCACTCATTATTGGTGGCCAGGAGTAAATACTGATATTATCAGATATGTCAAATCATGTGCCCAGTGCCAACGTGTGCCACCCAAGCAACGGGCACCCCCAGTCTCTTTGGGTGAAATGCCAATAATGGGAACACCATTCGAACGGGTAGTGATCGACATTTTAGGGCCTTTTGAAAGGACTAAAAGAAGGAACAGGTTCATCCTGACCTTAGTCGATACATGCACTTTATGGGCAGAAGCTATCCCGCTAACATGCGCAGATGCCAAGCATGTCGCAGAAGCCCTCGTGCAGATTTTCATTCGGTTGGGATTCCCTCAACAAGTGTTGACGGATAACGGATCTCCATACCGAAACCTGTTGATGGATGAGATCATTAAGATCTTGAGGACCCAACACATCTACACAAAGCCTTATACTCCGGCCGGAAATGGGCTCGTGGAACGTGTTAGTGGAAACCTCAACATGATGTTAAGTAGACTGGCACAAGTGAAACCTGAAGATTGGGATTGTTGCATTCCGGCAGCTTTATTTGGCTAAAGAGAATCTCCTCATACTTCCACAGGATTTCCGCCAGCTACGCTTTTATTCGGCAGACCCATTAAGGGCCCGCTGGAAGCCTTACTTTGGTCGCTGACAGACCAGAAGGCTGATGAGACAGTTGTCTCAGCCAGTAAATACGTATCGGATTTAAAGGAAAGGTTGAAACTAGGATGGGACCTAGCAACGACAAACTTTAAGCGAGCACGCACAAAGCACGCTTACCGATACAGGAAAGTCGCGAAAGAAAGAGAACTGGAAGCAGGAGAGAAAGTTTTGGTGTTACTCCCTACCGGAAACAACCAACTGAAGATCGGATGGCAAGGGCCGTTTACCATCCTGAAAAAGATTTCTAAGGCTAACTACCAGATCTCTATTCAAGGAAAGGAGAAGGTTTTCCATTTAAATCTGTTAAAGAGATACTTGGAAACACCAGTGCCAACCTCCGACCATCTCCTGACGATCGCCAAAGCTGACGAAGATGATGATAGGGGCAGGGATATTCCACCACAATCACACGAAATCTTTCAAAAATGTCAGAAACGGCGACGCTCTTTCAAGCGCGCATGTGAGACATTCCAGAGGAAGGAAACTTTGGGGAGTAGACTTGAGTAGGACTTGCAGAGAGATGGAGGGGGAAGATGAGAGGGAAGAAGACAGACACCCCGAAGCTACGGTTATAGGAAATTTAATTCCATAACGTAGACATGGAGTGCTTCCATATCTTAAAGGGGGACGTCCTGTCACGTAGGTCTTTATATCATTAAATTGCCTACATCTTCTTCCTATTCTCTCACCCGCATCCTTTATTTTATTATCTTTCCTTACTTGTTTTTTTCCTGTATTTTTCGCATCACTTGTTTTGCGAATAATATTTTCTTCAGTATCCTCAAACTTTACCTTGTGTTTTTTCTCATACTGGGATACGTAATTTTATTACATAGATGTCAGTCAGACGTGAAGTGCGATTTAGTTGCAGTCCATCTCAGACATCGAGCCGACTTGGGTCTGCACCTTCAGATGACACGACACTCCTGAGTTAGATTCTCGACGCAAACGCGTGAGAATGCTAGGAGAGAGCCGACATCCGTCTGCATTTTCACCGGTCAACAACGAGTTGCATCGGCCGA
Source organism: Oreohelix idahoensis (assembly GCA_024509875.1). Taxonomy (NCBI): domain Eukaryota; kingdom Metazoa; phylum Mollusca; class Gastropoda; order Stylommatophora; family Oreohelicidae; genus Oreohelix; species Oreohelix idahoensis. The sequence goes on from JAMPIV010008841.1 coordinate 248,151, forward strand.
ACGCTTAAGTAGGAGCAAATATTTACACCTTATAGTCGCAGTTTCAGACGGTTGTCTGAGATTTGCAACTGACACGCGCTTTTCCCGGTCAGTTTGTTACCGCAGGTGCGTAATCGCACTGGTGACAGTTACGACACGCCTCTAAGTTAAACGTAGCTGTTATGAGAAGGGGGAGATATCGGGGCGGGGGAGATAGTTCATCCTTTGTCTGGTTTAAAATATTAACCCACGTTTGAAACTATTTCATTTCACTCAGTAACTTTGCAGTTAGACTAGAACAACCTTCGTTCGATTTCTAAATAATCTCTGTAAATAGAGATGGCCTTTAGTTTGGTCGAAGTGGTTTAAGTTCTTAGTACTTCTGTGTTTGAGGTAAATATTATATATAATATATCTCTAGTATTTTGTGAAGTGATTAAGTGTTAAATCGCCGATTTCATTTTAAACTAGTTCTGTGTGCAGAGTGAATATTTTGATAGTTTGTTATTTCTTTAATCGACGAGTTGCAGTGGAAATACAAAATAAATTATATTTTTAGCTTACAAAACAAGTTGCTGAAATGAGTTTAATTTAACTGTTAAATACTCAGTCGAAACTGTTTTAATAACTAACTTATAAATGCTAGATGCGACATAAATGAATATTGACGGAATACGAAGATATTCCTAACTCCTGATGATTGATTTTTATATAACTTATTTCACGGTAAGTTTTAAATATAAGTCAAGCTGTAAGCTTGTCGTGTAAAATGTAAGTTAAATTGAGTACATATATGTAAATTATTTGATATGTGTTCTTTCCATTTTATATAGTGAAACGGTGGTACCCAACTTGCCAGCGTTTAGTAAAGAGACATATTTGTGTGAAGCATAGACAGTTCCTATCTTTAACCACGTGGGTTTTTTGTTTCAAGTAACACTGGTCTGACAGTGCATATGCCATCAGAGAGAGACAGTAATAGCAATCCCACTAACGGTTTCTAAAGACTAGAAATATATATTGGGCTTTTGAGCCAGTTCATATTGCTCCACACATTTAAATGTACATGCTGCCTGGCGGCGAGAATATTACAAGAATAACATTAACATTCCGACAGAGATTGTGACTAGTATTGTGGTGACCAAAATATAGTACCTGCCTGAAAGAAGACACCGATCTGACATTTCTTAAATCCTAGAATCCAAAGCTAATGACATTGTGCTCTGCTAACTTTCGTGCCTGGACAAATTTTATGTGACTTAATCAGACATTCGAAAAAAAATTAGAACACCCAAGGAATCGTTCCCTGAGACAGAGAGTTCAGTACGTCTTTTGGAACTGGGGGTTTCTTGGTCGATGACTGCATTTTTCGGGTCTGTGCGAAGGTCCTAGAATTATTATGTTCCCAGAGGCAGCGAGCAAAGTTGTGAGTATATATGTGTGAGCAAGGCCATGGCTGAATGAATGAGAGTACACAGGCCAGAGTGTTATTTTACCGGTGTATTATTGTCACCCATTTGCTATCTTAAATTTTTAAATCTGCAGAATTTGTTACAAATGCTAGAGTTTCTTTTTCTTAGGCTAAATCAGATTATCCAACTCTGTTCATACATTTACGAGAAAGAAAGAAACCTCTTAGACTCAACCCTATGTATCTATAACTCTTTGGGCCATCATCTGTTCTCTTAACGGGGCTGTGGGCTAAACCTAAAGTAAGATTCTAACGGGCTATCATCCTTGTAGCATTGTTTTCTTAAATTTTATGACTAGTTGTATATGTTTCTCCTTGATGTATTTCTTTGGTGTTGTGAGAAGATTTTTTTTGTTGATGATAATAATAAAAAAATCTCTCTTGAACTAATCAGTGCGTTGGTCAGCTCGTTCTAAAAAAATATATATATCTCCATTGTTATAGATTTCCCACGTCTGTGTGTTTAACTGTCGTCACGTGTATGTGCGTGCCCGTGTTTAGATAGAAATATATGTAATATATATATCTGTGTTTAGACTGTCTGACTACTTTAGATCTGTCGTAGAAGATAGGTGAGAGAGAGCGAAGATTTTCCGCTCTCAGAGACAGCATCTATCACTATTCTACCACCTCACTCGTGGAAGTCTATGTTTTATTTCCATCTCTCACTGTGACTATCACTCATTCCAACCTATTCAGAAGGGACCAACCCAAGTCTTAATACTCCTATCGAAAAATCTACGACATCGCCGGTCGTGAAGACTAAATGTTCTTGTGTTTTATTTTTCTGATATAAAAAAGGTCTCTGGGATGGCACCGTCGCAGTTAGATGCTGGTGAGAATGGGGTGTGGCTTCTTAGATTTCACCGCTGGTGGTGAACCTTCTGCTTTAAAAAAACCGAGGTAACTACAACTGTCCAGTGAGGTAGGTTTTAAATCCGGTGAGGAAAAACTAGGTACCGTCACAGTTCAGGTAAATATGTACTCTCTCTCTCTCTCTGTAGCAGTAATTTTAATAAAAAAAACTCTGCCGATTGTTCTTCTTCCAGTTACAACTGAATATACTTGGTGAGGTGTTTAAATTTGTCAATGGGGGTGCTTTCTTTCTATTAATTTAGATAGCTGGATCCCAAACATAGGATCGCCTCAAAGATTTAAAATTTAATACACAGTCTCATCAGATTCTGGAAGGGGGTTTAAGAACTGAGTCTGGGGACTCTTTACCAGGTTGTACTTCTTCTTGCTGGGATCGCTAAGGTAACGATCACTCTAGATAAAAGATAGAAAACATGTAATTCATACCGAAAATCAAGTATCATTTCCAAAGCGCGATAAATTTACAGTTAACTATTTATACACTCGCGTCTATAATTTTTATAAAATTCAGGAAGAACTCCATGCGAATTTAATAGTTAAAACATACGTAAAAACTAGAACTAAACTCAATTAAATTTAGTTATAAATTCCCTCGCGTCTTTAAATGTTACTTTAAGCATTTAAGTATCTATCATTTTGGGAAATAATACAATAGACATTTCATTACCTATTCCACTGGAACTATTTGAGATAAGTTTAATTTAATAGCTTTAAGTTAATCGCAAAATCCAGTGAAATAAAATGAATGAATGAACTAGACCACTGATCACTTTAAAACAAATATATTATACCGTTTAGCACAGAATAGAATTCACTGCAAATAAGTTGAGTATCCAGAGTGAATCAAACAGGATTTCACTATGCTAATGCTTCTGTCAAGGTCTGGCGAAACAAGTGATAAAGTTGCATTCTTCAGGGTCTGTACATATCTAAATGGAATTCAAGATGAGTGGGACCTGTTAGATTCTAGCGCCTTTTTAGAACCCAGGAAAAGTCGAGGTTTCTAGCCGTCGTGTTAACCGCGATTGCCCCCTGGCTTCCGATCTCCGTCTCTCCTGTTTCTCAGTCTTTCGGGCAAGTCTGCCGGTTGCCACAGAAGTGCAAGGTCTGCAAGAAGCTTTATTCGTCTACTCTGGTTCGCATTGCCGTGTCATCTTCCTGCGAGACGTTGCTCTGTTCGCTGCCTCCACTTCTTCTGACCGCTCTGGTACATCTTGCGAGCGGTTCAGTGTTCGCACGGAGATGAGAAATTCCTGCGAGAACTAGCTTCTCTGTTCTGGGGATCGTCTCAGTGTCTTTAGATCTCATGCCGCATACTTAATGAGCCCCGGTGGAATCGGTTCGCCCTGTCGAAACAACAAAGTTACAACAAATGTTCAGGGGTTCTAATGTTATGAAAAGCTAAAAGTCCCTTTAATCATCTATCAAATCAGGGAAAATTCACTTGTCGAACTAGACGTACGTCATTTCCTAGGAGTGCGGGGCATAGAAAAGGCTGGGAACCCCTGTTCTAGAAGAAGCAGACGGTTGTATGAAAATCAAAACAGAAAAGGTTTGAGGAGCATTCATTGCATTGTGAAATAATGGAAACAAAAAGAAATAGTCAAACACAAAATTCAAAATTTTCGACTCAAATGTAATGTTGGTCCTATTGCGAAGGTCTGAAATATGGGAAAAGTAAATGTAGTCCCCCTTTAAGGCGATCTTTGTCCTCTCAAGGCTGTGTGTGGTCCCGGTTGCCGGGTCCTCCCAGCGCAGTAGAGGCAGTGAGTGGGAACTGTGTCTGTGCCAGACTGCCCTTTTTCGAGGACCTTCGGTCCCGAAAGGATTTTGGCTGGACGGGCGTCTGGGAGACATGGCGAAATGGTTTTATAGCGACTGGAGTAGAATACACATGAGGGCAAGTTCGGGGCACAGCGGATTGATCTACCGCTTGCTTGTCACATTGATCACAGAAACAACAATTAAAAGCCTGTTGTACCAATATACGCCGCTAGGTGTGACGGAACAACGGACGATTTCTTGTTGCCCTAATGACGCCGCAAGGTGTTATGGCCGAAGACTGCTTAGGCGGTCGGCGGTCAAAGGAATAATAATAATAATAATAATAAATGTAGTCCCATAGTTAAGGTGACCAGACGTCCCGGTTTTTCCGGGACAGTCCCGGTTTTCGACCATTTTTGATAATTTGTCCCGACTTTTTTTCGATGCAATCCGGGACGCCAATTTGTCCCGGTTTTGGACGAATTTGCCAATTTGGCATAAATCTCACATATTGTAAAAAAAATTATTATTCCGTGGCTGACGAGGGAATTTTTAATTATTGGTGAACTGGCGCCGAAACAGCACAAGAGGTTGTCAGGACCGCAAATTAGTTTTGTAGTTTCAATGTGATATTCGCAGTTATTTGAAATTTTAGGTAGTGGTAAAGTACCAATTTTTGCGTACCGTATACGTTTATTTAATTTAAACGGTGAACTATTTGTGCATATTTTGTTATTGTTGTAAGAAAATGGTACCAAAGCGTAAATGCAGTTTCAATGAAGATTTACAAAAGGAATATCTGTTTATTAAAAAAAGTACACCAAACTTCAATGTACGATGCAATATATGTGCCTCCGGGTTTTCGATAAGCCATAGTGGACGTGGTGATATTAAGAACCACATAATCAGTGAGAAACATAAGAGAGCTGTCGTTACAGCTGCATCAAGCTCGTCGTTAACCACTTTCTTCAGAGCTGATAAAATTGGTGACCAAGAAGAGCAATAGCTGCTATAGAAGGCGCCTTTGCATACCATACAGTGCTACACAATCATACTTTCAGGTCTATGGATTGCACATCAAAATTACTTCAGAGCCAAAATTTGCATGTGCACGTACGAAAACAGAAGCCATTATTCGAAATGTCTTGGCACCCCATATTCTAAATGAGTTAAGGTGTGACCTAGAAAAAGTCTACATTTATTTCTGTACTGACAGATGCATCCAACCACAAAAAATTCAAGATTTTTCCTTTGCTTGTCAGATACTTTGATCACAGTAATGGAGTGAAAATTAAAATATTAGAGTTAAAGTCATTGCCAGGTGAAACATCTGATATTGTAAGTAGTTTTCTTAATGACTGCATAACTGAAAATAGTTTAGACAGAAAAGTAGTTGGATTATGCGCAGACAACACAAATTCCAATTTTGGAGGTGCTGAAAGGAAAGGACAGAACAATGTTTTCAAAAAACTGCAAGAAAACCATGGCCATGGTCTTATAGGAGTTGGGTGTGCAGGTCATATTTTCCACAACACTGTTCGAACAGCTGCAGATGTACTGCCTGTTGATGTCGAGCTGATTATTGCTAAAATTTATCTACTCTTCAAATCATACACAGTACGAGTTGAAAGACTCAAGGTGTTTTGCCAGTTTGTGGAAACAGACTTCCAGATGATCTTAGGTTATGCTCAGACTAGGTGGCTTGCTCTGCTGCCTGCTGTTGAAAGGGTTCTTCAGATGTTCCTGCCTCTAAAATCATATTTTCAATCTCAAGACAGATGCCCAGTTTTTATACAGACATTCTTTGAAAATCCTCTATCTGAGGCATTGCTTGTTTTTGTTCACAGTCAGGCCTCTCCATTCCACGAAGCAGTGCAAAAAATAGAGGGACAGACGGTCACTGTGTTTGAAGTCATTGACAGCATCAACAGGTTGAAAACTATTTTGAAGTCCAAACTGGAAGACTGTTTCTTGCCATCAAGAGTTAAGCTAATCCTTGAAAAGCTGGAAATGGAAGGACTTCCAAAGGAGGATGTGAAAAAGTTTCATGCTAGCGTTTCTTCATTCTATGAAACAGCTTTCAATTATTTGAATAAATGGGCTGCAACAAATTTTCAAGACCTAGAATCCTACAGCTGGGTAACGCTGAACAGAATACCAATTTGGGCAGATATTGAGATATCATCATCACTAGTGATTCAAACATTACCTTCAGCCCACTTTACAGAAACTGAAATTTATGACGAATATGTCTATATGAAGCAGTTTGTTACTTCTCAGAAAATTAGTGAATGGAGTGCCAAAAAAACATTGCCAACACAACGTTGGATTGAAATGGTTTCCCACTTCAAAAACAATAATGTGACATTTTCAAATATTTTGAAGTTGGCAGAGTTTTTTTTTCTGTCTACCTGGAACAAATGCTGCCACAGAAAGAGTGTTTTCTTTGATGAACAGCTTATGGGCAAGTGATAAAACACAGCTAGGTGTTGAAACTTTGAAAGCTATGTTGACAACCAAAGTGAACTGTGAGGAAACATGTGTCGAGTTTTTTAAGATGCTGCTTGCAAAGAAGGACCTATTGATAAAAATCCACTCATCTGAAAAGTACAGTAACTCAGCTTCACCTTAAGTAAGGATTATTGATGTTTTTCTCTCTTATTAGTTTAAGTAGTTAAACTTATACAGTAAAATGTATGTTATTCAATGTTATTCAAATGTATATATAAAATGTATATTATTTTTAATTGACATCAACTTGATTTTTCCGGGACATGTCCCGACTTTTGACCTTTTCTTTACCCTTTTGTCCCGATTTTTTGCATTGAAACAGGTCAAATCTACTATTTTGTCCCGGATTAGGGTTTTAAAAATATGGTCACCTTACCCATAGTAGATACTGCCGTAGTGAACGGAAGTGTTAGAGACCAAATACTAGGTCCAGCATCGAGAGGTGAGGGTGACCAGTTCCCGTCCTTGCTGACTTTTCTTTCCCTAACATAAGAGCAGAGTCAGTTGCCCATTTACAGCTGGGTAGACTGGTGTATTACGATACCGTGTGTCGAACTCGTAACCCATGCGGCGAGAGACGAGCGCTCTAAACACTCTATCAATCGGACATGGAGTAAAGCAAAAAAAAAAAAAAAAAACAACCAAGAAGTAATAGACATACATGTATGGCTCCTTGAGATAACTGAATGACAAGACATGACAAGGTCACACATTTGGAACTGATGACAAGAACCAGATGAATGCCACAGCAGAGGAGAAAACAACACTTGCGATGGATAGAACACACGCTGATGAAACCTGATGATAGCATCACAAGCCAGTGCTTGTGAATGTCCAGAGTACGAGAGGTAGAAGGAGATCGTAACAACACATGGAAACAACACATGGCAACAACACATGGAAACAACACATGGAAACAACACATGGAAACGAGACATGGAAACGAGACATGGAAACAACACATGGAAACAACACATGGAAACAACACATGGAAACAACACATGGAAACGAGACATGTAGGGAGACATAAATTAAAGGAATAAAGAAGACACGGAAGAGCACTGAGCGAATGACACAGAACAGCATTACCTGACATAACATTGTTGAAGGCCTATACCCCTAGTGCAGCTGAAGAATAATGAATGAGTGATTTCGATGTATGTAACATCTCCCAAAAATGTTCAAACTCCTGAAAATGATATTTATAAACTTTTGGCTTAACATTTCAGGGCGGTATCAAAATCGTGTTGTTATGTTCCAGTTCAAGCCAAACGTGGCACCAACAACTGACTTTAATATGTCATTTTAATTGAAGTCGGATGCAGTTCCTGAAAACTTGGCAGGAAAACGGAACCTTTGAAGTTGGTATTACTTTATCTATTTCTTTATGTTGAGCTCAGCTGAGAAACTGCTAGCCATTTTGCGGTTAATTTCTATGAGTTTCTAGTCTTTCTGACTTCAGTGCCGCTAGACCTCCCACGATGACTTCTACTGTGCCAGAACTTAATATCCCAAACATTAAGTGAAACATTAACTTCAATCTTAGTCAGTCCAACGTCTAGGGTTTACGAAAGATCTTTCCACTCCCGTGCCAAACCATTTAAGTTGAATAAGGAGATTGCAATAAGAAGCTGGTACAGAGTAGCGTAACAAATAATAGGTGCTTCGCCTTACTAGGACAAAGGACACAGAAAATTGCTTACGTTGCAGTCAAAAGGCCTTCGTTAGGGACAAAAACAGACAGGAAAGAATGAGAGAGCTAAGTGAGAAATGTAACAAAATAAATGAAAGTAATACAACCTGTTCATCGGTATAAATTGTGCAGTACCGATTCCTAGTTAGAAATATCACATTTATGAAAGTCTGTATCTTTGTGGTTGCCATTTTTATTGTTCTCAATTTTTCAGGGCTAGGCTTTACTTGTGATTTCTATATATTTTCCAATGCAATGAAGGCTCCTCTTGCTTTTTTAATTCTCATTTTGATATCATTATCTATTCCTCTAACTTTTTCTATATTGCTGCCAATATATATATATATATATATTATATATATATATATATATATATATATATATATATATATATATATATATATATATATATATATATATATATTTATATAAATATATATATATATATATATATATATATATTATATATATATATATATATATATATATATATATATATATATATATATATATATATATATATATATATATATATACTGAAGCACATTAAAAACGCACCACCTGTATAATCCAGGAACAGAGTGTTAAATGTAAATATAAGTGTTTACAAGTTTACATATTTGGAATCTTTATTCATTTTCCTATGAATCCATGCTGGTCTTTAATTTGTACATTTGATTGTTATGAAATTCATTGCATTCTGTGCAGGCAAGGGAGAAAACCAAAAATGCAACCAATAAAAAAATTCATTCACACTATCCTCAGTATCTGGAATGTCCACCGTGTGCTTGCAAACAAGCTTGGCAGCGGCTCCGCATGGAACGCACAAGTCTCTGAAGGAAATTCCGGGGAATCAAGTCCCATTCACGTGTAAGAGCAGCTTCGAGCTGTTGCAGATTAGCTGGAGAACCTTGCCTGTAGACTCTGCGTCCAAGCTCGTCCCACAGATGTTCTATAGGGGACATGTCTGGTGATAGGGCAGGCCAATAAATCGTTACAGTGTTCTGCTGTTGTAGATATTGCTGCGTAATGCATGCGGTGTGCGCACGTGCGTTATCCTGCTGGAGAAGCTGCAAGTCTGGATAATTTGTGAACGCAGTAGCAACCAATGCATCCAGAACCTCATCTCGATATGTCACAGCATTAACATTTCCACGGAAGACGTGAAGAGGCAAGCGATGGTGAAAACTGAATCCTCCCCAAATGTGAATACTGCCACCTCCAAATTGGTTGTGCTGACGAACACAGCAATCTGCAAAGCGCTCTCCACACCGTCGCCAAATCCGCATACGTCCATCAGCAAAGGATATGTTGAATCTGCTCTCGTCTGTGAATAGGACAGCATTCCACTGCAGTCTAGTCCATCTGACATGTTGCTCTGCCCATTGCATGCGCTGCTGACGATGTCTGTGAGTCAAGTTTGGCCCAACATAAGGTCGTCTTGCAGTAAGGCCTGTATCTCTGAGTCGTCGTATGACTGTCATTCGAGAGACTTGCCCACGTCTACCCACTATTGCTCTTGCTGTTTGACTTGCCGGGAGAGAACGATTCCTTAGGTGACTCAGCACAATATGACGATCTTGCGCAGGGGTAGTAACTCGTGGCTGGTCACTCCAAAGTCTATCCCGGGCACTGCCAGTGGTTCCGTAACGTTCATTGAGACGTACAATAGTGCTGTGGTGGCAATTCATCCTTCTGGCAATGGCCCGCGAGCTCATTCCGGACTCCAACATACCAATGGCTCGTTGGCGGTCGTTTTCAGATAGTCGTTGCATTTCAAGCACATGTACTGGGTGTTTTGTCTCAACGGCCTTTTTATACCGAGTATACTGCCACAACGCGTACACATTTTCAGGGTCATAGCTGTTGGGAATCGTGTTGCACGTGTAACTTTCATTGTTTTCATGTAGTCTGTACACAAACCCGTGGGTTGAATCATGCACTTTCCATTCCAGCAGCCATTCGCTCTCTACCTCATGACAAACACGGGGAAAATCCATTCCCACACCTTTTTTTCCCAGCTTCTCGGCATCAGTATATATAATAGTGGTGCGTTTTTAATGTGCTTCAGTATATATATATATATATATATATATATATATATATATATATATATATATATATATATATATATATATATATATATATATATATATATATATATATATATATATATGTATGAAGTTTTTGTGGTTTAAATTTTTTACAGAATGGGGTAACCGGCCCCATGCCCAACCCTCCTTAGTCGCTTTCTACGACATGCTTGGCAGGGGACAGTGTTACTATTCTTTGCTCCCCTTTCGGGCCCCGGTAACACACGGAAAGAACTTGAGATGATGGCATGTGACAGGATGACTTGGCATGTGTTTGTTGAAGGCCTATGCTCCTTTGGGAGTGGAGGGTTATGAATGAATGTATATATATATATATATATATATATATATATATATATATATATATATATATATATATATATATGATTCAACACATTGAAGGGATATATCTCCCAGTGCAATATGGCTATTGTTATTTGCATTTAGTCTCACAATTTTTGTCTTTTCTCTGTAACTTTTTAAGGACAGTTCCTGTGACCGGTCATCAAGTATTCTTACGTTGTCTTACATGGGGTTACTGTTATGGGACAGAAGAGCCAGGACATTGGCAAAATATAAATCGTCAAACTGTTTTGACAGAGTCCAATAAATTCTACTTCTGTTGGTTGATGTTGTTGCTTTCGTAATTCAGTCAATAACCAGTAAGAAGAGAAATTGTTACTGAGGCATTCCTGCTTTACATCAGGTCTGATCTCACATGACGCTGCAAGTTGTTCTTCATAGAGAATTCTACATTTCATCTCTTCATAAATTTTCAATATTAGGTTAGTAATGGAACTCCATAATGCCTCATCAGCTTCCGTAGCGATTCTCTCTCTACACTGTCAAATGTATTTTTCAACAACCCAGTGTAAACGGGCTAGTTCTTGTTCAACCTATGTTCAGCTTATACACATAGTATGGTTGTCTGGTGTGTACAGGATCTGTTTTGTCGAGAACCTGCCTGTTCTTCTTTCTCTTTTTTAGACGGGCCTGCGTGCCCAATTCTCAACCCTTTGAAAATAAAGTTCGTTCGTTCGTTCTCTTGTCTGACAAGAATGATCTTGTTCAAAACGTTTTCTGATATTGTAATATTGTTCCACTGTAATGTTTGCATTGTTATTAATCATCCTTTTTTAGGCAACTTAACCATACCTTGTATATTCTTCCTTGAATTCATCTGGCATTTCGTCTTTCTTGCAGTCTTTACTAAGCAATTTGTATAATATCTCTCAGTGGTGTCAATATCTTCTCTGATGACCTCTGCTGGAATGGCATCTGGGCCATGACATTCTTTAATTCTTCGTTATCTGGTTTATCATATGTAACTTTTAACTGCTTTTATACTGGCTAACTGTTTGGGGGATTTTAGTTGAACTTTTCTGTTTAGATGGTCCTCGCAATGTACATTTTGACTGAATATTGCTTAGTCTAAATTACGTGACTATATATGAAAATTTTTTTTCTAAATCCTGTATAGTGTTGGTTTGAAGTTAGGTTTGGTTTGTTTGAAGTTAACAACGACAACGGATCTCGGACGTATTTATAGTGTTGGTGCATCCTTTCTTAAAAAAGAGATTTTCCTCCATTTCAAACCAGCGCGTGACAAACTGGTGATAACAAAATAGCGCTTCTACGTTTATTCCGCTTTCAAATCTCTACAATTCTTCTGGCTATTTTATGGCCTTTGGTTATTCTGAAGCTTTTTATGGATGTCTTCTACTGAATATACTCCTGGCGTCTGCTTGTAGAAATATCAGTTTTCAGAATATTAATATGCAAATACGTGCACACATATCATCATCATCATCCTCATCATCATCATCATCCTCATCATCATCATCATCATCATCATCATCATCATCATCATCATCATCATCATCATCATCATCATCATCATCATCATCATCATCATCATCATCATCATCATCATCCTTTTCCTTCGCACTCCTTACGGAGCATGGAACCACGACTGCAGCTGTTCCCCCTGCATGAAACCTGAACCAAACTTTAACAAACTCACGTAGATGTAGTTTCTGTGATAACTTGTTGTACATAGTAAAGTTGCCAGCCTCACGCACATCCGTATATTGGTAACCTTGAACGACATACCTCAGGGGGAAATAGTTCCATTCTCTCTTTGTGTCTTCACGAATCCCCGGGAACTACACAGGACGCACACATACACACCTACCTAGAACATTTTGTCCCATTAAGGAGCCATTACTTGTTTGTTCTGCACTAACCACAATAGTCACGTGATATGCGTAATGTGTTGATAATCAGTTAACTTCGTGACTGTCTTGTCTGTTGAGGATTGGAATAACTTTACTTCTTTGCCGTTTTCTGAGGTGTCTGGTCTGTTCTCTATGTTTTCCTTTGCTTCCGTTTTCCTTGACTCAAATATCAATTTCAGCCTTACTCTATGCCTCAGTAACTCGAGAACGACAAAAATGAACCCCAGAAGGATATAGACTTTCATAAATTGGTGACTGCGCAGAATCATCATCACCACCATCATCATCATCATCATCACCACCACCATCATCATCCTCATTATCATCACTACCACCATAATCATCATCATTATCACCACCACCATGATCATTATTATCACCACCAACATCATCATCATCACCACATAATCACGATCGTTATCATCATCATCACATCCACCATCATAATCATCATCCCTATCATAATCATCATAATCACCACCACTATCATCATCACCATCATCACCACCACTACCCCCACCACCATCATCATCATCACCATAACCAACACCATCATCATCACCACCCCCACCACTATCATCATCATCATCATCATCATCAACACAACCACAATCATCATCATCATCACTACCACCACAATCTTCACCATCATCACCAACACCACCACCATCATCACCATCACCACCACCATCATCATCATCATCATCATCATCATCATCATCACCATCATCACTATCACACCATCCTCATCATCATCATCCTAACCACAACCATCAGCATCACCAACTCCACCACCACAATCAACATCACCACCACCATCGTCATCATCTCCACCACCATCCTCATCATCATCATTTCCACCACCACCATCATCATCACCATCACCCCCACCATCATGATCAACACCACTACTACCATCATCATCACCACCACCACCATCATCATCACCACCATCATTATAATCATCACCACGTCCATTTTCATCATCACCAACACCACTACCACCATCATAATCATCACCACGTCCACAATCAACATCACCAACGTCACCACCACCATCATCATCACCAACACCACCACCACCAACATTAATCACCAAAACTACCACCACCGTCATCACAACCATCATCATCATCACCACCAAAAACAACATCATCACCACCACACCATCACTACCACCACAATCATCACCGCCACCACCATTGTCATAATCACCACAACCACCCCACCCAATCATCCATCATCCCCACACAACCACCACCATCAAAACAACCCCCCCATCACCATCATCCCCACAACCCCCCAAAACATTCACAAACAAACAAATACATTACCACAACATTCTCACAATCAACAACCCCCCTCTACCCAATTCAACTTCCCCACCACCCATCACATCACCCCCCCAATCACCATCATCACCACCACCACCACCCACATTACCACCAATCCCCATCACCACTACCCATTCATCACCATCCCCACATCCCCCTAACCACCATCATACATCATCACTAACAACCAACACCAACTACCAACACAACCCACCCCCCATCCCACCACTACCATTACCATCAACCCAATCCATCACCACAACCATCAATCCATCACACAACCCCCACCCCACCACCCAACCAAACACCAACCCCATCCATCATCACCCCACCCACCAATCACATCATTCAAAACAAATCCATCTCAAAACCATCATCATCATCACCCCCCCAACCACCCCAACTACCACCAACACAAACACCATACCATCACCCATCAATTCCACCTACCCCCCCAACACCATCCCTTATCTCATCATCATCACCACATTACCACTACCATTATTCATTCCCACACTACCACACAAAACGCCATCCCATCATCAAATACCCACCACAACAACCATCAATCACCACCACCACCATCATCAATCACCACCATCATCATCATCATCACCACCACCACCACCACCATCATCCCCACTACTCACATCATCCAACCATCTTCCATCATCAAACCACACTCAATCACCAACACATATCAACAACACCACTTACCCAACAAAATCCATCATCCAAATCAAAACTTTCCACCACCATTAATCAAAACCCACCACCACCATCATCATCAAACTACCACTAAACCCATAAAACACATTCCACATCCCCACCACCACCACCACCATTCATCCACACCACCACCACCAAAACCCAACCCACCCCACCACCATAACCATCATATCATCACCACCAAAAAAAAATCACTAACCACCACTATCACATCATCCCACCACCACATCATCATCATCACATCATCACCCACCAACACAATACCATATCACCCCCCAAACCTTCACATCACTAACCCACCTCACCCCCCCATCACCACCACCACCATCATATTCATCATCACTACCAAACACACCCAAACAACCTTCCCCCCCCAACATCCCCCCACACCAAATCATCACAATCACCATCATCCCACAACCATCCCAACCCATTACCCACCATCCCCAACCACATCATCCCCATCACCAACACCACCCACCCATCAAAACCCACCCATCACCACCACCATCATACATCATTACCCCCAATCATCCACCACACAACCACCACATACCATCCCATCCATCACCCACCCTCATCATCCACCACCCCCACCCCTCCAACACCAATATACAACCACCACCACCATCAAAACATCATCAAATCACCCTAACCACCATCACCATCATCATCATCATCACCACCACCACCCCCACCATCCATCACCCACCACCCCCCACCCCATCACAATCACACCACCCCCCCAAACCACTACCATCATCATCAAACGACCATCATCACCCACAACCACCACATTCCCACCATCATCCCCCCACCACCAACACCATCAACCACACCCACCATCAACCACCATCACCATCCACCACCCCATCTTCATCATACAACCACCCCAAAATCATCACCACCACCCCACCATCGTATCAAACACCAAAACCACCACTATCACCACCATCCCCCCCCACCCATCAAACACCATCCCCCCACCCACCACCACCAACCCCCATAACAACACCACCAAAACCTTCATCACCATCACCTTCATCATTATCACCACCACCACCACCATCATCATTATCCCCATCACCACCACTTTCATCATCATCAACACCACCACTACCATCATCATCACCACCACCACCATCATCATCACCACCATCTTTGTAATCATCACCACGTCCATTATCATCATCATCACCAACACCACCAACACCATCATAATCATCACCACGCCCATAATCAACATCACCAACGTCACCACCACCATCATCATCACCAACACCACCACCACAAACGTCACAATCACCACAACTACCACCACCATCATCACAACCATCATCATCACCACCACAAACAACATCATCATCAGCACCACCACTACCACCACCATCATAACCACCACCACCATTGTCATCATCACCACAACCCCCATCATCATTATCATTACCACCACTATCAAAACACTACCACCATCATCATTATCCTCACCACTACCACAATAATAATCATCATCACCACCACAATCATCATCATAACAACCACTTCAACCACCATCATAACATCACCACCACTATCATCATCATCACCACCACCACCATCACCATCATTATCATCACCACCACCACATTCATCACCATCACCACCACGACCATAATCATCATCACTAGCACCACATCCACCAACATAATCATCACCACCACTACCATCACCACCACCTCAATCGTCATCACTACTACAACCATCTCTATTATCATCATTACCACCACCATCATCATCACCACCACCACCACCATCATCATCATCACCACCACCACAATCATGTCATCAGCACTACCATCATCATCACCACCGGCAGCACTACCCTCATCATCATCACCACCACATTCATCATCATTACCACTACCACCACATTCACCACCTTCATCATTATCACCATCACAACCACCATCATCATCATTACCACCACCACCACCATCATCATTATCACTATCACCACCACCTTTATCATCTTCACCACCTTCATTATTATCACCATCACCACCGCTATCATCATCACCACCACCACCTTCATCATCATCACCACAACCACCACGTTCATTTTAATCACCACCACCACCTTCATCATCCTCACTACCTCCACCACCTTTCTCATTATCACCACCACAATCATCATCACCACCATTACCACCACTTTCGTCATCATAACAATCACCACCCCACCATCATCATTACCACCACCACCACCATCATCATCACTACCACCGCCATTATATCATCAGGACTACCATCATCATCACCACCGGCACCACCACCATCACCATCATCATCACTATCACCATCACCACCATCATGATCGCCACCACCACTATCATCCTCACCACCACCACCACCTTCATCATCATCATCATCACCACCACTGATAAAGTTGATAATGTTGGATTTTTTATTCCCGTTAATGATATCCACCAAAAGATAGATATAAGTGGATGGAAGCAGACATCATCATCATCATCATCATCAGTTGATAAGATCTCTATGGTGTTGTTTGCTCCACTGTAGTGTATGGAATGTCAACTTGACCTACGCAGTGGTGTGTAGACATGGATTGAGTGTACAATGTGCGAATGATGATAAGGGTTCGTGTTGTTGACAAATGTTCTTTTCTCACACTCATGTATGACTGGAAGTCATCGACACCAACGACTGTGTACCTTTTCTAAAGTTTAATTGGACGTACACACTCGACAGCACAGATAGTGACAAATCACAGGTTGGCATAATACATCATAGTACAGTGGATAACTGGTCTTGCAATGTTATGTTACATGGGCACTCATGTAGATTAATATTATAATGGACTGTCAGTAGCCAAGCCCTCAGCATCGCCCATACATATAAATCATCTGACTTCACTGACTGAGCACGTCAGCTTATAAACAACATTTCAGATGGCTTCTAAACCTAATCTCGTCTAGCGACGATTCTTCAACATAATGTTCAGCACATATTTTTTTCATATAATAATATTGAACCGCTGATAAAGGGTTCTCATGTGTAGCAGTGATCTCTGGACTAAACAAGCGATAATACGGGCATCCCTTTTCTCTTCTTGAAAGTCACTACATGTTTTGGTTCCAAGATGGCTTCACTCGTGAGCTGTCACTCACGTTTGGATACAGATAATGAATCTGTCCTAAAGTTAGTCATTCATAAAACATTGCATTGCTCTGTAGATTTGATCATGAACAATTGACTGCATTCTACAGAATATAGTGCTGCTAGGAATCGAAGTCGTTTTCATCGAGTCAAATATATTCTCTTATCGAAAATGGTGGCTTCGTACGAGAGTTCATAAAAGTATCTTGGATTACCTTGGTATAAGAAATATGAAACTGCCATTCCTTGGCAATACGCATAAACACTGGGGTAAAGCATACACGATAGGTTTAGACGACTATCACTTTCCCCACAAATACTGAGATCACTTTTTCCCCGGCGACAGGCCGACATAGGAAACACAGTCCCTATCAGGACGAAGCCAAATCACACCACACTCTAGCGACACATCCGCCGAATAGCCTTTGACCTCTCTAGAGACAACAGAACATATAGTTCGACTTAGATATGTAAAGATATACAGATATAAGACAGACTCGTCCTACTCAGACAAACAATACACATAAATTCAGGCCATAGATATTCTGAAGCAAGAACAATCTATTATTACCCAAACAACGAATAAATCGCAGTAAAATGGATTCATCCGCGGAGTTTGATCGAAAAGACGGCACAACTTTCAAGGGAAGTAACTCAATAATGACTTTCCCTTAAGCACTAAAAAATTACCTATGTATAATATTGTAAGATATCAAAGACTGCACGTAACAGTCTTACCACACCTCCCGGGAAAAAAAAAATGGAACATTTTTTTTTTTTTTTGAAATACATCTAGGAGCAACGTACAATAGGCTCACAACGCATGAATAATGCGCAGATGAAAATATCAGGAATACCTATAACGCCTAATATGAGGCTAAGTCGACTTATGGAGCGACTGGTGAGAATGTGTCTCATAAACTGAGAGAAATTATTTCTCTACAAGTATATTTTTTCCAGGAAGGTGTCATCAAAGTATAATACAATTCTGGCAATTACACAATGCCTAAAAAATTCATATCATCATTTCGCATTAGATATCTTAAATTTATGATTTATGAAGAAAAAAATCATCAAAGCACAGCGGTGAATAAACATCAATGAACCGCTATGTAGTGATACAATCATTATATTATTAAATTACAAATGTGTATCTATCATGATATAGAAAAGGAACTACTATAGAACTAGACATATCAAGAAGTCTAAGCCCTAATAGTTATGTGGAATCATGTGGGCATCTTGACAGAATGTCTGCCATCACATTATCTGATCCACGAATAGCTCGCACAGAGAAATGAAAAGGTTGAAGAGCAATTGCATATCGAGTAGACCTCGAGCTCTTCAAATTCTTACTCTGTATAGCAGTAAGAGCTTTTTGGTCGGTTTCTACTATGAAATGTGCGCCTAGAAGGAATCTCTGTAGTTTGAGGATCGACCAAACCATAGCTAATAGCTCACGGTCTAAAACCGAATAATTCCTTTCTGCCGCATTAAGTTTTCTGGAAATATACATTACAGGATGCAGAGTTCCAGAGTACTCTTGCATTAGTGCCGCTCCAATCCCAGTGGATGAAGCGTCACTACGAAGAACGAATGTCTTATCTTTAGTGGGTAGCACCAAAATAGGTGGTGTTGAAAACAATGTTTTAATCTTATCCAGAGAGCATTGGCATTCCTGAGACCAGTGGACCACATTAGGCGAACCTTTCTTTAGAAGTGTTGAGAGAGGTGCCATGATAGAGGATAGATTCTGAATGAATCTGCCATAAAATTGAATAAGACCTAACAGACTTCTCACCTGTTTTTTAGTCTTAGGGATTGAGATGTTAAGTATCTTACTAGTATTATGGTCCTCTGTCTTTAGGAAACCATGACCAACTCGGTGGCCTAGGAAAGAAATTTCGCTAAAACCAATATAGGCTTTAGAGGGTTTCGCTGTCAGGTTGTGCTCACGCAAAGTAGACAGCAATTCATCTAACCCTGAATAGTGATCTTCCCAAGTATCGCTGAAAAGACAGATGTCGTCTAGATATGCAATGACATCTGACCGATAAGATAGGATTCCGCGCATCATGCGTACGAACGTAGCTGGAGCGTTCATAAGACCGAAAGGCATAAAATTCCATTGGAACAAACCTCTAGGTGTTGAAAAAGCCGTGAGAGGTTTGGCGCGTTCAGATAAAGGAACTTGCCAATATCCTTTAGACAAATCAAGTTTAGTGAAAAAATGAGATTTGGAGAGTCGAGTAAGTAGCTCTTCCAGTAAAGGCATAGGTTCGGCATCGAACTTCGTTACTTGATTCAATTTTCGATAGTCAACGCAAAGACTTATGTTATTGTCTTTTTTACGCACAATAACCATCGGCGAAGAATATGCAGAGGTGGATGGTTCGATTATTTTCAAATCTATCATCTCATCCAACTCTTTCTCGACCTGTGCTTGAAAATGTATAGGTATAGGATAAGGTCTAACCCTAATAGGAGTATGGTCAGTTAGAACAATGTCATGTTGAATGACATTCGTTTGTCCAGGGATGTCAGTGAGTACATCCTGAAATGTTTGCAACATAGTTGAAACTTGTCGCTGTTCTCCTAGAGACAAATCAGGAGAGACAGTAACGTTCTTCCATGATTCACTGGAATGAAGTGGGATCATTGGAAGAGGAAGATTTACATCTGAAAAACTTGTTTCCTCATCCTGTATCACGGACAGTGATGAGTAATGACCATGTTGTACTGGAGAATTGTCCGTTGCTTGGAAAATGGGTTGCAAATAATCCGGACGTTCATGGAATTCAGTAAGCATATTGATGTGGAAGGTTTTATGCTTCCCATCAATATCGACAATATAGTCGACATCGGAAATTTTCGATATTATATCGTACGGACCTTTCCAAGAAATAAGTAATCTGTTTTCCCTACAAGGTAGTAATACAAATGCTTTGTCACCAGGACAAAGTTGTCGTAAGCATCTCTTCTTATTGGCAAATTGCCTTGCCTTCTGTTTCGCAAATTCAGAAGAAGAAGTTGCTAATTTGCATGCTTCGATAATTTTTTGTCTCAACGCGATGACATATTCGTAGGATGACTTTGTGTCATCGTCAATATTGTCAGATGTTATGAGATCGTGAAGCAACGACATAGGGCCACGCGGACGCGCGCCAAAGACGAGTTCAAAGGGAGAAAATCCCGTATGTTCATTGGGTACCTCTCTGTAAGCGAAGAGGGCCGCAGGTAAAACTCTGTCCCAGTCTTGAGGATGATCCTCAGTTATCTTCCCCAGTAAGTTTTTAAGTGTTCTATTAAGGCGTTCGACCATACCATTAGGCATTGGATGGTAGATACTACTTAAAGATCTATCTATCTGCAGAGTAGACATTACTTGAGACATGGTATCTGATATTAGTTGGGTGCCATGGTCTGACAATATCTCTCCGGGGAACCCCAGACGAGAAAATATAAGCCAAAGAGCATCTGCAATATCAGCAGTAGTAATGCTCTTCAGAGGAATAGCCTCTGGCCAACGTGTGCACATATCAACACACGTCAAGATAAACTGATGTCCTCTGGCAGACTTGATCTTAAATGGACCAATAATGTCTATAGCCATTTTTTGGAACGGCCGAATAGGAATGTCCGCCGCCTGAATGGGTGCAGCATGCCGTGGACCTTTGGATTTAACTTCCTGACATACTTTACAAGATCGACAATAAATACGTATGTCCTTGTTTACCAATGGCCAAAAGAAAGCCGCAAGGACTCTTGACTTAGTACGGGAAAAACCCATGTGTCCAGCACACTGAGAGTCGTGAGCGTGCTGCAAAATTTTAACTCTCAAATTCTTGGGAACCCCAGGATTTGAGAATGACTTGACGTAATGGAGTCTTGAACCATACGTACAAGTACGCCATTCTTCTTTGTAATCCACGATTTACGACTTGTGTCTTTATTCGGATCACCTTTAGTTGCAAGAATGAAGAATTTCTTCAGAGTGGGATCATCTTCTTGCTGTTTTATAAACGAGTCACGAGAAATTACCAAGGGATTATCTTGGTTATGCACTTCATTATCTTCAGTAGATGAAGTTTGAGGCATATTAAGAGCCTGAGCTCTAGTGACTACAGCGTTAGCAATCTGCATGTTTTGCCTTTCCCACGTGGAAATTTGTTGCGGAGTGCATTCCTTGACTCCATGAATGCGACCGATGATGAGGTCGGCGATCGGATTCGGAAGAAGACATGCGTGTACATCTCCTGTAAAGAAAGGAGTAGCAATCCTAATGATAGCAGTAGAGTATTTCTCTAATGTGCCGCCAAATGTTACACATTTGACTACTTGTCCAGTGGCACGGGAAGGATCTACGAGTGACTGCCTAACACCAATTGTGGTGCATCCAGAATCAAATAGCACAGAGACTGGATTGTTATTCACTAAACCCTTATGTAAGACAAGAGAACCTCTTCCATCATGCGCGACTGATGCTGGAAGAGCAGGAAGAGGATGGCCACAGCTTAAAGTAGACACTGTGGTTGGCTCAAATAACGTTTTGCATTGGGGGCACTGAGATGCTCTCCCAAAATCAAAAGCGGCACATGCCATATTACTAGCATCATTATTATCTTTACTCTGTTTATAGGCTTCATGGGACTCTTGTTGTGCAGAGTTTGCCTGAAAATGTGGTTTATGTCTTTTGTTTTGAGATCTACCTCGGTTATTATCACCTCTGTAGTTATTGTTACCTCTATTGTAACCCCTATTTGGGTTTGAGTCATAGTTCCCTTGGTTACCATTATCATATTCATTATAATGAGTATCTCTGTAATTATGATCTTGTTGACTCCAAGACGGATAACCCTGATAGTTTCTATAATTACTTCCTCTACGGAAATTCCTATAATTATGACCACCCCTGTGTCGAGAGCTATCAGGTCGTCTCCAGTTCTTTGAAGAAGAACCCTGAAATGATTGGTTACCTTGGTTTTGATAACTATTATGGTTACCTTTTTTATCAAATCTGTTTTGAGGTCCCTGAAATCTGTGTGAATAATTGGGATTGTATGGTGTTGCTGAAGCAACTGGCATACTCTCCTTAATCTTAGTGTTGCCAAAAGTCACGTCGGGGTGTGCAGTGACATATTGGGAACAATATTCTTCCATTTCTTTTAGAGATTTGGGTTTACGCTCATGTATAAATTCAAGGAAAGGTTTGTTCACACATGACATAATCTTATCTCTGAGCAACAAATCCATAAGTCCTTCATACGTTTTTTTTTCTGTTTTGGAAAGCTCAATCCAACGATCAACTGTGAGACGTGCCTTTGCAGTGAATTCTGAGAATTCTACACCCGTCTCAGGTACCATCGTTTTAAATAAAAGGCGATAGCCTTCCTCACTTAGCTGATATTTTTTTATCAAAGCCGCCCTAATGACATCATAATTATCCTTATCTGCTTCTCCTACAAGGCATAATCTAGTCAAAGATTCACCTTTCAAGTTTTCTGATAATTGATTAGCGTATTGTGATTTATCCACATTATGTGTACGACAAGAACGTTCAAATCTATCCAGCCAGAATGTAATATCGTCACTGGACTGATTGAACGGTGGAACCTTAACCTTGTAAGTAGAAGGTTTACCATTACCACTAGATGCCTGATTAACATTACTCATACTTGTCAATCTCAATTTCTCCAACTCAAATTCATGTTCTCTTATTGCTTTTTTTTCTTCAGCATCTAATCTTTTTTGTTCAGCCTCCCTGTCTAATCTTTTTTTGTTCAGCTTCCCTGTCTAATCTTTTTTGTTCAGCTTCACTGTCTAATCTTTTTTGTTCAGCTTCCCTGTCTAATCTTTTTTGTTCAGCTTCACTGTCTAATCTTTTTTGTTCAGCCGCAGCTTCTCTTTCTAATTTTTTTTGTTCAGCTTCAAATCTCCTTTCCTCCACCTGCATCTGCAATTTCTTTTGTTCAGCAGCAGCCTCAGCTTCTCTTTCTAATCTTTTCTCTTCCGCCATAGCTTTTCTTTCTTCTGCAGCTAATCTTTTCTCTTCTGCCATAGCTCTTCTCTCTTCTGCAGCTAATGCTTTGTCATATTGAGCAACTGCCCATTGTTCTAATTGTTGACCAGTCTTATCAAGGGCTTTCCCTTGTGTAATGAAGTATTCTAAAGTAGACATGATGTCTAACAATAATACTAATCACCTGAACCAATAATAATACCACAAGTTCTCAATGACTTGATTAATCAGTATACTATCCCAATATCTGTGGGTCACAAGCCTTTAATAAGGTCTTGTATAATAGTAATAATAATCAGGTACTGGTTTATACCATAATCCAAGTGCAGTGCACAGGCAATTGTGTCTTATGAAATATACCTATATAAAACATATGTCAACCAACAGAATACATAAAGTACAAATAGGACTGACAATACAAGAACGTTTGCAGAAATCAAAATAAATCAAATAGGGAAATCAATGAAAAATAATCACTGAATCTGCAAAGAATAACAACACAAATGACGTCACAATATATGAATATAAATTGTGAATAGAACTGAAAGATAGAAAAGGTTAGACCAACAAATTACAAACAAATCAAAACAAAACTAAAGAACAAAGAAATATTACAAAAATAACAATAATTACAGTCTTCACAGCTAACACAAAAGCAACAGTTGTCGCAGCAAATTTTCAATCAAGAAAATTGCACCTATAGAAAACGCCCACAACGGACCCTCTATGACGTGGGATATTCTGTTGTGAGGACGCCGCCCAACCTTAAACACAACCCGCTGACATAGAAACTAACATACTATACAAACAAATAACATGTAAACATAAATATATATAAATTATGTGTATGATAGTATGTGTTGCAAAATAGGCTCAGTTTTACAGTAATGGCAAAGTTATTTTTATGAAAATAAACAAACTGCCACTTTATTCAATTAAACATTCTGGCCTTAAATATTAAAGTTCATATATGGAAAACAAGAAGATCCATCGATGAAAATAGGACTTCTTAGTTCACAAATACTGTCTTCCTGTTAACATTGACAAGAATTGATCCAACTGTTCTGTGAAACTCTGTAATGTCTAATGTAAAAAATGTCAACAACGCTGACCTACATACTGCATTCACCTGACAGGTCACGTGACGAAGTGTTGACAAAGAGCAAACCAATACTGCAAGTGTGTCGTATCAGCCACAGGAAACGGTCTGGTATCGGTAATCTGTTGACTTCTGAACTTCTGCGAGGTCAAACCCAGAAAGCTGGTCCACCAGTTGATAAAGTTGATAATGTTGGATTTTTTATTCCCGTTAATGATATCCACCAAAAGATAGATATAAGTGGATGGAAGCAGACATCATCATCATCATCATCATCATCAGTTGATAAGATCTCTATGGTGTTGTTTGCTCCACTGTAGTGTATGGAATGTCAACTTGACCTACGCAGTGGTGTGTAGACATGGATTGAGTGTACAATGTGCGAATGATGATAAGGGTTCGTGTTGTTGACAAATGTTCTTTTCTCACACTCATGTATGACTGGAAGTCATCGACACCAACGACTGTGTACCTTTTCTAAAGTTTAATTGGACGTACACACTCGACAGCACAGATAGTGACAAATCACAGGTTGGCATAATACATCATAGTACAGTGGATAACTGGTCTTGCAATGTTATGTTACATGGGCACTCATGTAGATTAATATTATAATGGACTGTCAGTAGCCAAGCCCTCAGCATCGCCCATACATATAAATCATCTGACTTCACTGACTGAGCACGTCAGCTTATAAACAACATTTCAGATGGCTTCTAAACCTAATCTCGTCTAGCGACGATTCTTCAACATAATGTTCAGCACATATTTTTTTCATATAATAATATTGAACCGCTGATAAAGGGTTCTCATGTGTAGCAGTGATCTCTGGACTAAACAAGCGATAATACGGGCATCCCTTTTCTCTTCTTGAAAGTCACTACATGTTTTGGTTCCAAGATGGCTTCACTCGTGAGCTGTCACTCACGTTTGGATACAGATAATGAATCTGTCCTAAAGTTAGTCATTCATAAAACATTGCATTGCTCTGTAGATTTGATCATGAACAATTGACTGCATTCTACAGAATATAGTGCTGCTAGGAATCGAAGTCGTTTTCATCGAGTCAAATATATTCTCTTATCGAAAATGGTGGCTTCGTACGAGAGTTCATAAAAGTATCTTGGATTACCTTGGTATAAGAAATATGAAACTGCCATTCCTTGGCAATACGCATAAACACTGGGGTAAAGCATACACGATAGGTTTAGACGACTATCACTTTCCCCACAAATACTGAGATCACTTTTTCCCCGGCGACAGGCCGACATAGGAAACACACAGTCCCTTGACTTTCCCTTAAGCACTAAAAAATTACCTATGTATAATATTGTAAGATATCAAAGACTGCACGTAACAGTCTTCAACATCATTACCATCATCATCATCACCACCACCTCCACCATCACTCCCCATCATCATCATCACCACCACCACCATCATCATCGCCATTTTTTCCTTTGCACTCCTTACTGAGCAAGGAACCACTACTGTAACTGGTCCCTTGCAAGAAGCCTGCACCAAGAATTCACATGATCATGTAGTGCTGGTTTCTGTGGAATTTTTCTTGACAATATGACGTTGCCAGCCCCAAGAACAACCTTATATTACACCCCTTGTGGGACATTGCACGAGAGTGCAGTATTCCTGGTTTTGTATTTGTCTCTTCAGACGATCCCTTGGAACTACACCAGGCATTTTACGCAGAACAGAAATGTTGATATAGTACAACAAGATCACTATTGTTGAATTCATGGAAAGAATTAAACAAATAAAAATTAAACAAGAGTTGGGGAGAAGACTGGAGTTGGATAGGACATTGGTTAAAAAAGAAACCCAGTAGATAACATGACAAGGCAGTGCTTGTTGTGGAATCGCTTGTTATGGAGCATGGAGCCACCACAGCAGCTGATGACCGTGCAGGTAGCTTGCACTACAACACACATGTGTCCTAGTATCGGTTGTTGCTGTATCTACGAGTATTTGTTTTACAAGATGAAGTTGCTTGCCACAAGCACAATCTCATGTCAGTGGCTTCTTACGACATTTCTTGGTATAGCGAAGGCAAAGGTAGTCCCATAACATATACTGCCGTAGGGGAGTGAAATGTTAAAGTCATCACCATACTGGGTCCAGCATTGAGAGGTGGGGGTGACCAATTACCTTCCTCACTGTCTTTTGCTTCCTTAAGTCAAGAGCAAAGTCATGCACCTGTAACAGCGCTATATATAACTAGGTGGCAGATGGCAGGCCTAGTGATGTAATTTAAGTTTACAACTTCTCTTTTTATCTTCTTTCTTTTATCTTCCAAGTTATTTAGTTGATATCATTACTGGCCATCTCCGCCAGAGGTGTAAATTCCTGGATGATACTCTAATCGTTTTCTTGTATATTTCAGGTTCGTTCAGTTCCTTCTTTGATGTTAATAGTGACTTCGTATAGTGGTAGTTTAAATGTACATGGCATACGATCAGCAACTCATAAAGATGGAATCAAATTCAATCCGATCCTTTAAAAACTTTTAATAACTTAATAAAACAACAAGTATAATGGGTCATTCAAATGATAGAGTTCTCATAGAAGCCTGTACTGGGTCTTTGGTACTTCAGGTTAACTCGTATATGAATTCTATGTCTCGTAAACTTCCGTATTCCTCTTTAACTTATTCTTTTCTCCTGTAGACTTCCTTAGTCTTCCCAAAACCTGCTCCTCTTTCCTCATATACCAATGCTCTTTATTAGCATTCCATACTTTATTTGTTACTTAAATATTTTCCTCGACGAACTGGTCAGATAGGTCTCTATAACTACTCCTAGCAACAAAATTCATCTCATGCATAAATAATTGTATGTACACCCTTCTGATACTTACAAGTGAGAGAGCATATTTGAAGTTCTTCTATAAAAGTCGACATTCACTTTTTCTTGAAAATCATATGCAATCCTGGATACTTCAAACCTTGTTCAATATGGCTTCTCTATAATATCTCTAGTTTCCTTCAAATGTTCACAGCCTTTTGATACTTTACAGATAGTCGTTATATGCTCATAACCATCCGTTTTCTTGGTACATAGTCGTAAAGTACTCATACTGAAGTGACAAATCGTGCTTCTGCAAGATTCTCCTGTAAACAAAATTCTATTCTGTGCAAAATATAATCTCAGTTCAATATTTACAAAAAACCACAGCATAAACGCTGTTCTCCTTTCAGAAATACACCTTAACTGTGAACTACAGAAACAAATACTATCTCCCGATAGAATAACACTGGTTAGTGATGGCTGGACATCTAAACATTATTCACATAAACCCTATCTGTAAAACCACAGAAGGTTCCTCTTGTCCGCACAGCGATCACGCCTTCTTCCTGAAGCACAACTCAGGACTCACTGTCATCTAATGACCTCTGGTCATTTCGCGTGGTGTGTTTTTCTCGCCACTCGTCTGATTCGCTGACCCAAATTTTTTTTACTTAAATTTATTGGTCGAGCCTTTTTTTTTCTTGTTCTCGAACTTTCTATTTACAAGTCAAGATAATCACTCACTATTAATTAACATGAGCCGGTATTCTGAACCGTTGTCAGTTAGCAATATTATTATTTTCATTCATTATTTTCTCTTGTGAGCTGTCCTAACTGTTTATCTCACCTTACAATAGCATGAATAATGCTAGGGCAAACCCCACGGTGACACACCCATTTACAGCTGGTATAGCAGTAGACCTATTCTTTCTTGTTTTCCATAGAAAACAGTGGTAACAAAACGGGGAGAAGAAAAATACGGGAGGACAAAAGAGTAGCTATATGTAGAGGAAGGCTGACAATGGCTACTGTCAAGTCGATACAATTTACAACTGTCCCCGCCAACTTCCAGTGGACAAAGTAATTAATTAGTCTAGTGTTCGTGAACTATGGACCTACACAAGATGTGGTCATCCTAGAAATAGCCTGGTCTGAAAGTTTAATCTGGGAAGCACGACGGTCTAATAAATTTAGAGGGTGTCGATTGACCACAGAGGAAGAGAAATGTGGTGTGAGGTTATAGGAATACGCCTGTTACACTACCATAATCGTCATCATCATAATCTTGATCACAGTAAGAATGAAGAACAAACACACCATTCAATACATTCCTAACGTGGTCAGTGATTTATTTTATACTGCCAATTTTCTGTTAGTTTCGTAGTTTTATATACACTGACAAGAGATTGTATGCTTTCAATTGTTATTTAGTTTCGTATCTTTATTCCTACCAACAAAAAGATTTCATGGGTCGATTTTCTAATAGTTTCTTATTGTCATACCTATCAACAAAAGACTATCAGAAAGAACATATTAAAGTGATGTACAGGGTCCATCATCTATTTCCTTTTCTCTCCTTATGGAGTATAGGCTCACCACTGCGGATAGTTCCCATATAGCAAGCCTGCATAAAATCACACTTGTACTTGTTGCTGTTGTTGTTGTTGTTGCTGTTGTTGTTGTTGTTTAACTTGGACCTGTTGAGCTTTTTTTTCTCTTCTGCAGCCAATACCAAGTTGAAGAGTCCTTGGTATTATCTACACTGTAGGGAGCCGCGCTAGCGTAGTGGTTACAACACCGCTCTGGCGACCGGGTGATACAGGATCAAACCCGGGCGACGGCATTTGAGGATTTTTCGTCGACCGGGATTTGGACTGGATTAACTCGAGACCTGGCGAGGACATTTGAAGGAGTGTCGTCGACCAGGGACTGGCGGCTCCTGAGCCGACCCAGCTGCAATGGGTACCTCCGAAATCGTCGAGTATTTGCCTGAATGGCGAGGGACACCTGTCTCTGTACAAGAAATAAAGGGATACTCACGTAAAATCAATGTCAGGTTAGACATAAAATAATAACCTGAGATTTCGCCTCGAGTATTAGCGGGCGTACGCAAAAAAAAATAAAAATAAATCTACACTGTAGATCTAGGCTTTTCCTGTGGCTTTTATGTCATTTCGAAACGCGTTGAGTTGAAGTCTTGATCTCCAGTTTCTCCAACTTGGCTTGCATATTAAAGGATCATCACATCTGGCCCCAAGCTAGGAAGAAGAAGTTCGTGGCATACTGTGCATTCCCCGCCATCCAAGGGGGCTCTCCAAATATGCAGAGCTAAAATACTGTGCTCTGGTTCTGGGCTCTCCCAAGGAATTGTCACGTCCTACACAGAGCCACTTCTCAGCTCCCCCTGCCTATCATAGGGTCCATAGTGAGATCCTCCTGCATGCAGGCAACAAGGTAAGAGTCAGAGTTATGTCTAGGGCTCAAGTGACTCCTCCAAGCTTAGTGTAAAATGCTGGGTTCTCAACATGTTGCACCACAGGGGGAATTCCTGGAAGTATGTGGATAATTTCAAGTCAATGACGGTGTAATAAGCCTCACAGATAGAAGTTCACATCCAAATCTACATACTATAGCATTGTGCATCACTGGGGGAATTCCTGGAAGTGTGTGGATAATTTCAAGAGTCAATGAAGGTGTAATTAGCCCCATAGACAGAGGTTCACACTCAAATCGACATACTATAGCATTGTACATCACTGGGGGAATTCCTGGAAGTATGTGGATAATTTCAAGAGTCAATGAAGGTGAATTAGCCCCATAGACAGAGGTTCACACTCAAATATACATACTATAGCATTGTGCATAGCTGGTGGCCATATACAGATGACTCCAGAAAGGCCTCCATGCATATGCACTTACAGTTAATCTGTAGCAATGTACAAGTATTTTACATGACGAGGTTTTCAGCCACATTTAAACCCTCATATTAGTCGCCTGGTACGACATGCACGAGGCAGTAGTAGTTCTATTCTGCCTTTGGTATCCCTCCCCTCCCGGTAACTACACGGGGCATAAGGTCATAATGTATTACTGTAACACGAGACGTCGTTAGTAAACAAGCACATGGACCAGACGTCTCTTTGCTACTCACTCCCTTCCCCCCCCCCCCACCCCCCTCACTCCATCGCTACCCTTACTGTGTATGTCTCGCTGGACGTTTTTACAAAAATACTCTTTCTCAGGTAATATTGTCACAACGGGCTAATCACCCATTTGCCAGTCACTTCGATTACGGAAACAACAGCAAATGGATTGATTTGCCGTTGCCCTAAAGACGCCACTAGGTGTGATGGGAAACAATGGCAAAGAAAACCTATCTGCTGTTGCCTAAGACGCCACTAGGCGTAATGGCCACTGACTGCTTTGACGGTCGGTGGCTAAGGACGGAAGAAGAAAAAGAAGGTAATATTGTGAACAGAAGTTGATAAATGATGGGAAACTCTATACACCGCGTTAAAACAGGAGGAATCTGATCATCAGCAGTGATGTAATCTGCTACACACAGTAGCAGAAAGAATGAGAAATGTTGTGAACAAACATTTAAAACTGATAAATGTAGATGCAGAATAAGACATTTTATGGACCCAAATTGAAGATTGGTGGTTATTTAAGCTGACTGAGAAATGTGAACCCAGTTGTTCAATTGGCACTGTGTGAATTGTTGTGAACACAAACAGAAGCCAGGATAAATATGGTGAACACATGTTCATAGCTAAGCAGAGTGGAAACGATGTTTTTTTTTTGATGATAAGAAGGGTCACAATGAACAGAGATATTTATTTAAACGCAGTTATGTGATAATAAAAGGAAAATAAAACTTTTCAATTAATCTCAGCAGCAGGTTCAACAAACTTTACTTTATTTAACATCTTATGTTAAATTCCTCTTCAACTAAACTGATTTCCGCCCCTCTTCCCCTCCTCAAGTAACTTCCTGAAGAAAAATTATGAATGTGGATTAAGAAACTAAATGAATTGTGAGAATGAAATTGTGAGGATGAAAATTGATCAGTTTAAAGGTTCAAAGGTTATACATTGTGATGAGGAAACTCATCTGTTAGTTTTTAAGAAATGGCTATACTAATTCTGGTGATGAAAGTAAATGAAGTTTGATGAACGAACGTTAAGAATTTTAATGACATAACCATGTAAAGCTATGATGAATAAACTACAGAAAAGTGCATTTGTGACTAACATCAGGTGTTCTCTTGTTTTCAGGTTACCTGTATTATTTTGACACGTAGGGAAAACAGAAACAGCCAAGAACCAAGGAGTACAGTTCGTATTGTAACTTCTTCGTCATCAGTCGCATTACGACATAACGTGACCTCAGAAAAGCTTCACAAAGTCTCAATCAGAATATTGTTGTCTACCAAAGCCAGCGTCGTTCAATGATCAGCATTAGCGCCTAAGTTTCAGAAGTAACACTTAACTGACGGCAGTTATACGGGAATCCAGTATTTGTCTGCATGTTCCTCGAAACTGAAGATATTGTGAAATAACGTCAGGCTATTACAGTTCTCGTCTGCCACATTTAATAACTGACTTGATAAAAGCGCGTGCTTTAAGATTACAGTTGACATCGATCAAAAATAGGATTGCAATCAGGAAATGCATTCTAGCTTCTCCAGACGTAATGTTTTTATAAACTGTTTGAGTACATCTGTCAGCAAAACGTTATTGAAAAATAACAGTACTTCAAAGGCGACATTAGAAAATCAATCCCTGAAGTTCGCGCATGATCTGTTCTGTTTCAAATGTTAAACCGTCTCCAGAAAAATACGCACACGGATTATTAATGTTTGATAGCCTTTCTTTATTGTGTACTTCGTAAGTTCAAACTGTACCAGTTTATATTCTGCCGTCTACCTCAGCAAGCAAAGTATTTGTCCGTAAAAATCCTGACGTGTCTTCAAGTTTATTGTCAAGCGTTTAGATATGCAAGAAATCTGTCTATATTGAACAAAACATGAGAAGATTAGAAAAGCATAATTATCTTAGGACTTTAATGGTAAATGGTAGATTTCAGATATATACAGAGGTCTTTCATTAATACTAAATACAAAACATGTTGTTCTCATTTGTATGCAACATTTAGACTCACGTAATTTCTATGTAACATCGTCATGTGACATCTTAGAAAGCTTCGTTCCCGGTACCAGAATGACTGCAAGATTAATAAATCATCACTCTGTGGATATTTATGATAAACTGCTCCAAGATTTGTCTACCTTTTGAGAGGGCTCAAGCCTGATAAAAATATTTGTCCTTGTGCAGCTAGGACCTGGTAAAGGTCCTACGGAGAATTGAGCGCAACCATTCTGCTCCAAGTAGACCTCCCCAGAAAGAGCAAAATGGCGCTGCGTGGCTACAATAGGATATCCCTCTCGGAGATGGAAGATTTTGAGGACTTGAAAATGTAAGTTTTTATTTCAAATTAATTTGTTGTTATTGTTGTTGTTTAATCCAAACGATGATTTGGTAAATCTTTCTTTCGTGATGGAATGTTGTAGCTACATGTTTGTAAACTTGTGACTGAGTTTGGCATCTTTATAGCAAATTTACGTTTTTAGCTTATCCACACGACTACTGTCATTACTATCACAATTTTCACTTTGGTTTTCATTGCCGTCATCGTCATCATGTGTCATCATTTTACATTATTTAGGCTGGTAAGATAAGAAGACTTCATTTAGATAAAGAAGATACTATGATAAAGATGGATTCAGGAGAATGTATAATAAAGTTTCACTAATAAAAGTATCCGATTGACAGAGTGGTTAGAGCGGTGGTTTCTCGTGGCTATGATGCCGGTTCGAATCACGGTACCTAAAAACATTTCCAGCAAAAACACAAGCATCCATGACAGACATTCATACTAACATTTTACTATCAGTGTGGAACACAGTGACTTAAACACACAAAAATATAGATCGCAAAAAGTTCAATGAGACGGAATAAGCAAAGAATCAATAACAAAATGTACAAGTACAACATTATCCGCCAGTAAAGACATACAATTAGAAACATAAACGTGAAACGCCTCATCAGAACGCCGTGTCTACAGCCACCATTACCGGCATTTAACCACAGACTTCGGAACACAGGGAATGAACGAGAGTAACAGTACTATTAAAGAAATCTTAAACAAACATGGTTGGACGCTAGCCAAGGTAGCACGTCTAGTATGTAAACTGCTTCTCTCGTGTTATAAAGATTGAGTGCAAATGTTGAAGAAAAAGGTAACAGTCAATCATGATTATGAATGATTGTCATGAAATTGACGGTTGTCTCACAATAAACATCACCTCAGAGAAAATGAATTAAAGAGAAACGTGTCGTAACTCTTGACTACAAACGATAACTGGACGAAAAGATGCAGGCAAGCGAGGCAATAACATCATAACACACGACAGGAAGCTGTACCTGTGGGAGATGTTGAAGGCACGAGGGACAAAAGCATACCAACACTTGACTGAGAACCATAACTAGGAAAGAAGATGAAGGCAAGGGAGACAAACACATCCTACCACTTAACTGGAAACTATAACTGTGTGAGACGTTGAAGGCTGGCAAGGAAGACGTTGGCTTAGATTTAAGTAAGAAAACGTCATACATTGGACGGGAATAGAATTCTGGAATGTACATCACGTCCAAGCAAGGGACAGGGAATGGTAAAGATCTATAACAGCCAACCATTCATTCACAAGCGGCACTTAACTTGATCCGATATGAGTTTGTGATGTTCCCAAATGTGCATATACGGACTTACTCAATGCGGAAAATCCCTAAGGGATACCATTAAACACAGAGGAGGGAACATTTGTTGAAAGTAAACAAAAGGATACATGTGACCACGTGAACTTCTACCGGTGATGGTTTTAGAAACTTCGCTTTTTAAGTTGTGTAGACACGCAATCAAATCGTCAGACCTATTAGAAATACTTCTCTGAGCGTTGTGTTGGACTCATGGGAAGGCGCCATCTAGCTTAACAGGTAGGTAACATTTTATGACGTGCAGATATACACATTAGTAGTATTTTATATACTTGTATGTATGTGTTTGTGTGTATGTGTGTATGTATGTATGTATTTTTGTGTATGCCATCCATCCATCCATCCATCCATCCATCCATCCATCCATCCATCCATCCATCCATCCATCTATCTATCTATCTATCTATCTATCTATCTATCTATCTATCTATCTATCTATCTATCTATCTATCTATCTATCTATCTATCTATCTATCTATCTATCTATCTATCTATCTATCTATCTATCTATCTATCTATCTATCTATCTATCTTTCTATCTGTGTGCCTATGAAAGTATGTTTGTGTGTACGTACATAGGTATTATGTGTGCGTGTATGAATGTGTGCTGTTTTGCTTGTCTGTCGGCTCTCTTTCTCATTAAATTAGGGGGTTTGATTCGTCTTGGCAAAGCTCGCCCTGTTCAACCTAAACACAGTGTCCGTTGGCTGTATTAAAACGCATGTCCAAATATAAATGACCTTGTAGTCTAGTAATAGTCTTATCTCTCTGTTTCTCTCTGTCTGTCTGTCTGTCTGTCTGTCTGTCTGTCTGTCTGTCTCTCTCTCTCTCTCTCTCTCTCTCTCTCTCTATCTATATATATATATATATATATATATATATATATATATATATATATATATATATATATATATAGCGGCACAGGTGCCGGGTTTCGAAACACAGTCGCGTCACGCTCCAGTCTACCCAGCTGTAAATGGGTACCTGACTTTGCTCTTGAGAAGGAAAGACAGCGAGGAAAGGAACTGGTAATCTAACCTAATTTACATAAATGTGCGTGTTTATAGTTTTTTTTCCCTGAAGTCTCTGTCTTCGCCAACCTAAACAACATCTGGAAATTCTCCCAGTACAGCACAAACACTAAATTAAAAATAAAAGAGAGCTGCGTAATTTCTCTACTTCTCTCCGGTGCGGTATGCCGGAGAGTAACAGAAAAGGATATGTCCTAATGGTCCTCTTTCCACATAACCTGCCTTCGAATTTTCTAACCGAACACCACTACCAACCAAGAACTGATAACTTGGAGCTACCAAGAGGACATGCGCACCATTATAACGGGGAAACGCTGGAATTAGGTTGGCCACATTCTCAGAAGAGACCCTGACACCATCACCAGAACTACCACACTATGGACTCCAGAAGGAAAACGAAACCAAGGACGGCCAAAAACCATTTGGCAGAGAACAGTGGAGGCAGAGAACAGTGGAGGCAGAGAACAGTGGAGGCGGAGATGCTAAGCATGAACCAGAGATGGGGCATCATACGAAGGATGTCTGTCGACCAAGCAAAGTGGAGACATTTTGTTGCTGCCCTACAAGACGACACTAGGCGTGATGGTCACTGATTGATTGCTTTGTCAGTCAACGACCAAGGACCAAAGAAAGGAGAGAAGTCTCTGTCTTGGTGCTAGCTTTGTCACATATTCTTTAGATTTCTTTTTTTTATCTTTAACTTCTCACAATTTCATAGCGTTTGGTATTCGACTTTCGTTGGCTAACACATCTATGGTGTTGATACTTCCGGCTTGTTCGGTGGTAAGGTAGCTTATGTAGTGTACCTTATTTCGATACTGCACTTTAATGCAGCACCAACAGCGACTGTAAAACCTAAAACATTATGCTATATAAGGATTGACCGAACATTCCTTTGTGCAAGTCCATATTTTGCCAGAGAGTGCTGTTATATTAATATATTAACGTATGCATAATATCCATATTCTTTAAAAACTGTTTACTTTTATTTACTTACTTAGTCGTTCCTCTTCTACTGTGAGGTGTAGAGGTTTGGAAGAGAAAGCGCCATACTATCATATCGGCTGTCTTCCTCCTGGCCTGGTTCCATTCTAGTCCTCGGTCCTTCAGAGATTGTCTAATATTGTCCCCCAGAGGACTCTCGGTCGTCCTGGAGGTCTGGATCCCTGGCTCTTAATTTCCTATACTTGTCGTGGAAGCCGATCTTCTCCTCTTCTGCATACATGGCCAAACCATCTTAGTTGGGACTATTCTACTTGGGTCATCAGTGGCTGGGTTTTGAAGCCTTGACGGATCATCTGGCTGCGGACAATGTCTCTTCTTGTTACTTCAACTACCTTCCTCAGATACCTCATTTCTGAGGTTTGGATCTGGCTTTTGTGGGGTGTTGTCATTGCCCATGATTCAGAAAACAGCAACTACGACAAAACAACGGGCGGTTTATATTTTCATCATCATCATCACCACTACCGCCATCCTCATAATCATCATCATTTTCCTTTTTCGCTCATTCTGGTGTACGGAGCCACTTCTGCAGCAGACCCCCTTCAGGGAGCCTGCACCAAGCATCCACATGCTCTTGCAGCAGTGACATCTGTATCAATTTGTTTTTAAGATGAAATTATCAGCCTCTTGAACAACCTCATTTTAGTCGCCTTGTACGACATGCACGAGGAAGCAGTAATCATATTCTTTCATCACGTCATCAGAGAGCTACGGAAACGACACGGGGCGGGTTATATCTTGATGTAGGTCAAACATCTGTTGCCCTGCCCTTGTGACTGAACGTGCCTAGCTTACCTGAGTCTTGTGGGTTTGAAAAGGATAGCGGCAGTAAAATTATATTAAAATAGATTTTTTTTTTTAAATTAAAATTTTACACTAAAATGTGATAAACGATTCTGTGAAACAAGCGAAAAAAAAATGCCAGCACGTCGACCAGAACAACAAAATTAAACACTAAAATGTGATAAACTAGTTCTATGAAACAAACGAGAAAAAGTGCCAACGTGTCGACTATACTGTACTAATCCTCGTAGGGCAACAGTAGCACGAGAACAGCGGAAACGAGCGCAAAGCGATATTATTTTATGGAGTGAATGGATTAACCAAGGCACAATCAACTTTAGTGCCGTCTCTCCGTGGCGTTGATAGGTCTAGACACATCTTTGTTGAGAATCTGTAGACTTGCACAATATATCGTAGCATCACGTAATTAAAATCTCGCGCTGCCTACAGTAGCATTAGGTTTGTAAAGGGAAGGGCAGAGATGCACAAAGAAGCATCGAGTCTTTGTACGAAAGTAAGATATCTTCTGCAGTTACGTTACTATTTTTTTTCACGTTTTATTTCTTATGCATCAGCCCGTAACAAAGGCATGTTTTTGGGTGGAGGCTTTGATGTTGAAGTTCAAATCATTGGAGATTCATAAGTAATGTGGCACATTCCAGATGCAATACATACCTTGCACTCTGGCACGGACTAAGAATCTGATATGTTCTGAGACATGGGTCGGCATTGTTGATATGCCTTTTCAGTTAATTTGCTTCTGTCTTTACACATTCATTCTCTGTTTCTCCCTGTGTTGTTTCATATTAACCATTTGTGAGGTCAAATTAAAGATCGCAAAATAAGAAATTCTTTCTTGTGTTTTTTTTGTTTTTTTTTTTAAATTTTATTTATTTGTGAGCCGTTGGCAACTTCTTTTAATTAATTAATTAATTTTGTGGACGGTTTGCAACTTCTTCTTTTAAAGTTGCAAATACGTATTATTAGGCAACTACAAGTTAGAATTTAAAATACAGATCGCCGCACAAGGTCTTCTAACTGACAAAGTTCAAAGAGCAGCTTGGTATATATTTAAAACAATTTAATTTATTATAAATTATTATAAAAAAAAATAATAATAATGTGTTAGACATCTACTGCTCAGTATTTCACAAGCAGCGCCTAAAGGAAGCCATTATAATTTCAGTTTTAATGAAATTGAAAGCTAACATTATCTTCTGTATGAGCATTTGTTACCGATACATAAGTAAGAAGAAATCATCATCAATACCGTTACCGATACATAAGTAAGAAGAAATCATCATCCATACCGTTACCGATACATAAGTAAGAAGAAATCATCATCACCATCCATACCATCAGCTGTCCAAGGAGTAAGTTATGCCAAGTCTTCCTGCCCCGTGCCACCAGCTCAAGGTCTATCAATGTCGTTCACCCCTTTCATATCTATCTCCAGTTCTCTTCTCCGTGTGTTCTTAAGTCTTCCCGTACCTCACTAAACGTGTAGGAGTTACAGTATGAATGCCTGAAGAAAAAATTAAAGACGTGAGAAAAACCATTAGAAAAAGATAATCGGCGTATGATGATCCACACCAAAGGATTTGCTTAATAGCAAGACTGTATAACAATGAAGAACATTTTTTCCTTACTTCTATGGATAAAGACGTGTCGCGTAATAGCATACTGGATGCTTGTGACATTGGTAATCTGCACTTTATGAACTCATGTCATTGAAGATTGGTTTATATAAACTGTATGAAGTGCAATCACTTTCCAACAAATGCAATACTTTCCTTGCTTGCCCTTTTGTCTCGATCAATTGAACTTTATCGTGAATAACAGAACTGGGTTCAGTAATATGGCCACATTCCTCTTTCTTATGAATTAATACAGAATATAATAAATAATGGGGTAATTAAGTTGGCTACCCAGTTTCGAAAACTGGAACCCACAATGTGTAATAATTAAAATGTGCGCCTTGTAATACATAAATTATGTTACGTTGTGTATGGTGGCGTCAGTGATGTGTAACTGTTTTCAAAGAATACACGGTGAAGTCCTGTTTTCTCTTGATTTTGTTTGTTCACATGTTGGTGTTTTTGTTGATTTTTTATTCAGCCTTGTTCATATATTTCCAAAGTATTTATGCCAAATAGTTAAAGCAAACAAACTTCAGAAAATCCACCCTGCCCTTTTCACACTCAAGATCTGAGAAATGTACTTGATATCATAGTTAAATAATTTAAAATCTCGTGTAATAGCGATAGAGGGCTACCCAGAAGTTAGACTTTCATTTTTTTTTTTTTTTTTTTTTTTTTTTTTCTCGCTTGAGGTCGCATATTTTTTTCCTCGCATGAGGTCGCATTATCCCCGCCCAAACCCGGCCCCGGTCAAGACCACATGTCCCAACACAAGAAGACCCAGTGACAAAATGTGTCACCTAGTGATCCTCTGTGTTCTCACACAAGGGACCTAATGACACATGAATGTCACTGTACCGGTCCCTGTGTCTAGACACATGATCCCAGCCAAAAGCCAGGATACTAGGCATTGGGTTGTACAGCGTAAAATACGCTGCAGTTCAGACTTTCATTAATCGGCGTAATTTTTTTAATACATATACCATATACACTTTGAATGTTGATCGGAAATATACTTACAGTTTTCATTTTTATTGCAATATAAGTCATTTCTGTATAAAGCAAAATTTCTTTGCATAATATTTATTATTTTTGTGTGGAAAAAAAAACTATTTTGCCTAATATTTAAAAAAAAAAATAGAATTTCAAAACATAACATTGTATACTTAATATACTTTTTCTTATTAAAAATTAAAATGTTGTTTAGCTGCGTGCATCCATATATATTTTTTGGTGGCATTATTGCTTCCCTTGAACAAGCTTGGGAGGAAGGGGAAAATTGCACCCCTTGAAGGAGACAAAACATTTAAAAACAATTATTTTAAAAACCTTACAAATATTTAAAGTAACAACTTCGCTCAGAATCAATAAAATGAAGTCCAAGCAAGTCCCCAAGTCTTCTAAATTGGCTGCAATTGCTAATAGGTTAAGCGTTGATTTTAATTCTTTCCAGGTCATTTGCTTAACAGTGCAATTGCTTGTTTATTAATTCGTTTATTCTTAATGTTACGGACCGCCTGAGAAGTTAAACAGCTTAAAAAAAAAAAAAAAAATTATAATAATACGGTAGACCTGACATATAAATAGCAGTTCAAGTTAAAAAAAAAAAAAAAAGACACAGAGAAACCTCACAGAAACAAAAAGAGAACACACATCGTCTACAGCTCGACAGAAGTATTTCTCTCTGCACATTTGCATGTGTGTTTTCGACGAGATTCTCGGCTTTGATAAACCATTTTTCTTGCCATAGATCACAAGGCTCTCGATTGGCCAATAAGAAGAAATGGGACATATTTATTACCACGAGAGCCCATTCTGTTCCTTCGCGAGTCGTGACAATATAAACGGGCAGAGATAGAAGAATAAATCGATAGCTTTGTTCTTTGATTTCGTCAGAATAAAAACAATCGTCTTGGGTGGGCGGTAGATTCCCAACATTTCTCCTGTGCTCGCAAAGATACTTAATCAGGCATATGAAGTAGCGAGTAATAAGCTCTTGTAGTGGTGACAAGCATCTGAGTGCTACCGTCATGAACATCTTGAGTGTTAAGTGACGCTAGTACAGGAGATGAGAATTCTCTCAAGTCCAGCATGCAAGTTTCAGAAAGATAATTTTTTTTTTGCTTCATCACTCGCTCTCACATAAATTAAGTCAGGCCCTACGAGAAGACAATGCAGCGGGGGCCATTTGGGACGGGCCTCACCTGGTAAAAGGGGTTCTCAACTCAGCCAAGATTGCATGATCCTCTTCTTTTTACCACTGTTCCCAATCAGTGAGGGAAGGGGGAGGGGTGTTTCACAATGTAAAAACGTACAGGCCTCATCTGGACCTCATTGTGGATCTGACCAAATTTATCTCTCTCACAAAATGGCAAGGTATCTTTTAAGCTGCTCTCATCGCCGTTATGACGATATTGCCTCCCCTGCTTTGCAGTAGTGGTTCGCAGTGGCCAAAACTCAAGGGTGTCTAATATGGGCTTCAAAGGTGTCTACCTTCGCACAAGATTACTCTTGACATAGATGTAGTTAGTAGGGTGATGACACTTCTATACAAAGGCAGTCTTCACAAGATATTCAGACTAAGCGAGAACACTACTGCTTTGGCTGAGTATGTTAACTCTGTAATTTTGCCGACGCTTTTGTGAAGGATTTAAGCGCTTATTACTTTCAGCTCGTTTAAGCCCCCACCCCTGATTTACTCAGTGGAATTCTATTATTCTAGTATAGCTCTGTTTAGAGTGTGTGTAGTAATTTGACTGAGACAAACATGCAGTAACTTTAAAATGAAATAAATCGAAGTTAAATTTGTAACATTACAAATAACAAAATTTAATAATCACTTTAGGTTTTAACAGTTGGAAAATAATTTGAATAGTTATGGATCAAGAAAAGTTATCATCACAGTCTTTAGGGAATGTAAGGTATTACTAGAAGTTCAAGTGGCAGCATATATTTCAACTTAGCTGCCAATGACGGTTCTGCTTCTTGTTATGGGTTTGTTCTTTTCACTTTGCTCACGTTCGTCTCTGATCAATGTTGTCGGGGGTAGCTCGTTTCCCAGAAACGTCAAGTAGAGTCTACCACGTGCGCCCTTTGTCTTAAAGCGTAGGCCACGGTTCCCTTCTTGTTCCAGAGATAGTACTTTCTGCTGGTACCACCATTAACTATGGTAAAGAAAAGAACGAAACGCTCTTCTAAGCAAGGCGTTTTCCGCCTCATAGTTATGGGTTCCTATCTTCCCATACCACCATCCCAATTACTCAGACATTACCCTCGATGTTACATTTAATCCCTCGGGATAAAACTTTCGCACAATGGGCTAATCACCTGTTTGCCAAGTCACTTTGATTACATGTCCCGCCCAAGGGCCTTGTGCACTTGGGTACCCTCTACACCTCGTTTCACGGGGTAGAAGAGGTTTCGATTATGAGATGAGATGAGATGATAAAACTTTCTTTACATTTAAATAGAATAGTTTTCAAAGTTACTTTATATTTAAATGAAAAGGTTAATAATACATATAGAGTCTGTTTACATATACATCTCCATTGATTGAAAAGTGTTCACAATATAAATTGAATATATTTTCATTTATGTTTACACTGATTGAAAAGTTTGAATCTTCCATTACTTTAAAATGAATATTTTCACATAGACATTTACACTGGTTTAAGCTTGAAAACTTACATTAATTTTAAAGTGACTATGTTTATAGGGACATTTACACTGCTTTGAAAATGTAAGTATTATACTTAGAATGTACATAATTTCTTTCATCTTTCCCTCCCTGCTCCATAAGGAACCTGGAACTACTTTATGCTTTTAGTTCTCTTTACGAAACTATCAATAAAGCAATCACCAGCCCGTGCAGTTGTGGTTCATGAATCATCATTCTATACGCTGAGGTTGCCAGCCTCAAATGACTTTGACATCCAATAGCGAGTTTCACCCATTAAACTTCACATGGTAATATGTACATATATGTGTTAGTTCACATGTTAGTAATAAAATATGAAATATAAATCACAACTTACGCCAATCCTGGCTACAGACTTGTTGCTCAGATGAATAAAAGAGACGAGTCGGTCTCTTACACGCGTCTGTGGTGTCTTTAATTTGACAATAGATTCCCTCTCTGACTCCGTAGGTTTCTTCAGTTTCCTAGTCCCGGGGTTCTTTATTAAAATGTAGAGATTTCCTATGCTT
This sequence comes from Oreohelix idahoensis, assembly GCA_024509875.1. NCBI lineage: Eukaryota > Metazoa > Mollusca > Gastropoda > Stylommatophora > Oreohelicidae > Oreohelix > Oreohelix idahoensis. The sequence continues at coordinate 291,414 of JAMPIV010008841.1, forward strand.
TGTAAGTTTTATTTGGTTCTCCAATAAAAGGTCCGGTTAAAAAAAGGAATAATGGATCTAATCTTCACTCTGGCGAGGTCTGATGTTGTCTTGGCGAGCGTGAAATACACATTGAAATAAAACTGCGAAATGGTCAGACTATATTCCTATCTTCCCACGAATTGTTGTTATGAATCTAATCAGAAAGATCCAATCATTTCAAATCATGCGGATAGGGTGTGATGATTTCAAAAATATTCCGACATCGGATAATTTTGAACGTAATGCAGAGGTCAACTCTCCCATATAGGGTAAAATGATGTTCGATGCTCTTGTGTACAAACTTACAGACAGATCGGGGAACTTACGTGAACATATGTATGCTGTAATGCTTATTACTTTATTAGAAAGTAATGTTGTCATAACAAGTCGGCCCGAAAACGATTATGTCACACTTGTCTGCCCACATATGTTACACAGACAGTAATCTCGTTATCTGTCGTATGAGTACGCAAAAACTCCGTGTCTGCACATCTGGGTTACCAAACGAGTCGTCTTATCAGCGGTTCAATCTAAACACGCCAGCGACTATCTTATCTCACTTGCTCGCCGCAAGCTAGGATGACCGGGTAACAAACAGGTGACATCACAGAGAGGAGTGTCGAATGATTTGATAAAATCAAATATCTGCTACTTAGCAGAAAAATAACGAAAAAAGAAAGAAAGAAAAGTGCGATAATTGACAGCACATAATAAAAATCATTACCACTAAAGTACCGATACTGCTGGAGAGAAATAAAGATCGATAGGGGCCGCCCCGTTTTGTCACAGCAGTGCAGTTTTTCCCTAAGGCATTCATGACGTCATGATTTTCATAGCTCACAAACCCATTGTAAAATTTAAAAGTTGTTCTATAGCATGTACTGCCGCAGGAGAGGGAAGTGATAGAGACTTAACTATACTAGTCCAATATTTGTCAGGTCAAGTGACCAGTTCCTTTCCTTGCTGCCTTTGCCCTCCTTAACCCAAAAGCAGCATCATGTACCGATTTACAGCTGTGTAGACTGGAACGGAGTGCTACAAGGTTTCGATCCGAGAAAGATGTAACTTTGTCGCGAGAGACGAGCACTCTAACCGCAAGGCCAATCGAATGTTCAAATCCAATGTAAAGCGGTGAATTCAGTTCCAAGTTATGTTCAACCTTAATAGGCAGTCTGACTATTATTTCTGTACATATGTTTTATCAAAAACCTGTTTGTTTTTCTCTCCATTATCTGTCGATGGTCTCTTCTAATATCTGAGAGATTACCCTGTTTATATTTTTTCCAGGCACTGATTGTAATATTATTATTCTGTAATATGTGCACCTGGCATGAGAACTTGGCGTGTGTTATGTTGAAGACCTATGCTCCTTGGCTAGCTAAATATTAATGATTGATTGAATTTGTGCACTATTATAATTTTCTCTTTGGGGCAGCATGACCATTTATCTTTCCTTCCATTTTGCTGGGTGTTTCTTCTCTCTCACAGACTTAACCATGTAATGTGTGTAGGATCTATTTAGAGGTTTCAATGTCTTCTTTGACGACCGTCGTTGGAGTGACATCCCGTTCATGTTTCCATGTTGAACAGATCCTTCATATATCCTTTTGCTGCATCTTTGACTCTCCTACCAATATATTTCCTCTAGTCGTTTCTGATACTTATGTTTTTACCTCTTTGTTTGCTTGTATATATACACCATCCCCCGGTCTTATGCTGTTCGATTAGTGCTGTTTCGATAGAACGATGTTTCTATTTTATGGCATATGCTCGTCATACACTTAAAAAATTCGATATTAGACTGTGCACAAACTTCAGGAGGAGACAGAGATATAACTTTCAAGTTCATGCAGGGTGGTTGGATGGCCAAGGAGCATCGTAATTTCTAGCATAATGAAGCATAGCCCCAAAAATCTAATGCAGTCTATGATAATCCGTCACAGACAACAAGATCTTAATTGCTCCAAGGAACTTCTTGAAGAGAAAAAAGTTGCAAAACAAAGCAAACTCGGTTGTTTTAAAAAGTCTCCTCCAATATCTTCAGCCCCATTGACCAAGTAGCCATGCCTTCTACAACTGGAGTCAGAAAAACGCTTCCATCCCCTACAAAACCTTCTGCTAACCAGTCTACTAAAGATGAAGACAGAGGCGCTGTGACAAGTGTAGCCACAAACGACCGTAGTAGTAGCGATTAACATAATATACATATTGTGTAATATTTTAAAAATATTTTTAGTAAAGTACTTACAAAAGATTTTGTTTGTGTTCAATATGTTTGATAATTATAAGTAGTTAATAAATGTTATCTATCTAGTTTTTATTTTGAATCACTTTTACATAATTTTTATAGTTTTCTGGACCTTGGAAACTATGAAACGTCTTTTCATACTTCTTCTGAACTCTGCTTTTTTCTTTTCTTGTTTTCTTTTATGAAGAAAATAAAAACCTCTTATCTTACTGTTGGTTTAGGTTACTACGAGTATATGTTTTATTCTCTCTTTTTTTTTTTAAATAACGTCTCTACGTGTTTCATTCTATGAATTTTTCATCTGTTTCAAGTAGTCTTCTGCTTTTGCTTCGTTGTCCAGTTGTTAAAAGAACGTGTCCATATTGGGTATTGTAACCGTTATTTATTTTTCATGAATTATGTGATATCCAGTATTAAAACATTGTCTGTAACTCTATCTTCTGTATATCTTTTTTTTTTATTTCTTATGTTGGCTAACTCAAGATGCTGATCTGATGCAACTACTCATCTTCACATTTTTACGTCTTGTAATGATGATATGACATTTTTGTATATGCATATATAATCAACCTGGTTTTCTGTCCTGAAGACTGTTGGTATCCATGTTGCTTTAAGCATTCTTTTATGTTAAGACTTGCGTCCTCATGAAGCAAGATGATTTGAAGCACAGAAGTTTGTGAATATTTCTATAATTTCGTTCACTGTCCCAAGGCCATGTTTGATCTTTTCATAGCTTCTACTATTTGTTCGTATCCATGCATTTATGTCACCCATCAAGGTTGTAATGTCCTTATTTCTCTTTTTTATTCTGGATATTTTGAGGCCTGGTGTAAATTTATTCTCCGTTTTCTTTTTTCGCTTTGGTGGATTCATAACATGGACGGATATTCAGCATTATCTTCCTTTTGACAGTTTTGAATGTTTCCGGAATTCTGGGTCCCATGGTTTTCTATTCTATGAGTATTTTCTGCGCTTACTTTGACAGCACTAGAGCCACACGTTCATTTTGTGGTGCACTTTCTTTCTTTTTGAAATCTCCCGTGTTAAATTTCCTCTTTTCTATTCCGTCTCCGTGTTTGGCACAGTTTTATGATTTCAGTTTTATAGTTTTATATTTCTGTTGCCACCTGGCTTGGCCATGTCGGTCGCATGAAAGATGGTCGAATCTCGAAAGATATCTTCAACAGACAACTGGCAGGTGGCGAAAGAACATTTGGGCGACCGCAGCTGAGTTTCAAAGATGTGTGCAAGAGAGACATGAGGGTTGTCGCGAGAGGTTTGAGATGTTATAAGAATAAGATATCCTGGACATAAAAGT